>JAJHUR010088351.1:6930-19223 GCA_027495735.1 Lutjanus campechanus | reverse complement strand
ATGCTGTATGCCAGGCTTGTTGATGTTTATGTATATATATATATATACACTATAGATAGATAGATAGATAGATAGATAGATAGATAGATAGATAGATAGATAGATAGATAGATAGATAGATAGATAGATTGATTGATTGATTGATTGATTGATTGATTGATTGATTGATTTTGTCTTTGTGATCAAAAGCAGTAGTGTTTCTGCTGCCATAACCAAAACATGTAACATCAGAAATACAATTATCTGAATAAAAATATGCTTCTTTTTAACTGGCTAACATACAACTCACTGTAACTTTGCCAGGGAAAATGTACACACAGGCTTGTTTCATCTGATTCCAGAGAGACTCTGACCCAGTGGCAGGCATTAAGAATAATTATACAGAAATAGCCGATCTTCTCTTTGATGGTCTTGCTTTGCTTATGCAGGTCATATAGAAGCATCAGTAATAAACTGAGACTGTTTCATAAGCAGCTAAAAAAAATCCTTGTAGTAGTTTTAACTATCAGATGAACAAGCTAGCTAACGATTAATGTAGATTAGCTAGCTAGCCAGTTATTTGCATTAGCCAATTTAAGATGTAAGTAGCCTATACAGTATGTCACTTTTACAGGTCCCCCAGCAACATCTATTAAACCACCTTCAAAGCTTGGTTTTCTTTTTAAGAAGCTCTTATTTCAGAGATGGTGCCTGCAACCATATGAGGTTTGATTTTAAATATCTGTGCTCCATATCCCCAAATACCAGAACTGTATAGTGTTGCCAGGTCTAATGGACACTAAGAAAATGACTGCAGTGCAATGGAAACCCCTGAAGCATCAGGAAATGTGCTCTAACTTTCTTGACATTTGTTACATGGAGTTATCGACAGCTTTTATAAATGGGGCTCAGTAGGTTAATTTGAATAAATGGCTCATGGCAGGGGAATCATTGAAGGGTCTTTTATGGGTTGGGTAACCTCTGCTATATGGGGTAGTATGTAATATTGTATATTTCTCTGACTGGTATGCCATGATGTGTTCAGTGGCTGTATATGTTTATACTCTTGAATATAAAAATAGAAACATTTGATTAAAAATGCTTTTTAAGCATACATTTTAAAGTGAAGTGAAATATAAATAAATTAAAATTCTTTACAGCTGACACCTACAGTAGAGCCACACTGTGCTGCAACAGCCTCCATTATTCATGAGTTCACTTAATATACGGTGTCTGTCCCTTCTCCACTCTTTGCTTCCCACCTTCAGCCTGACCTTAGATCTTTGTCCTATGATTACACATTTCTCCTGTTTTCCATTCCTCCTGCATTTACCCTCCCTTCCCCCCGCTGCTGGTGATAATGGTTTTCTGTCATGGGCCATAAACATTCATGGTAACACATTTGGAGCTGCAGGAAGGTGAAGATGATCTGCACAATGGCAGTTTGGTCATGTACAACATAGCAGAACAAACGGGGCCACTCATTGCACATCTCAATATGTAAAAATATGCAGAGGATGATAGGGCAGGTGATGGCTTTTCATTGGTCCTTTTTTCCCCACTGGTGTTGGGTCCTTTTCAGCTCTTGTATTTGCTCAAACCTGTATCGTATCTTCCTCTGTTTCTCAAGCCTACTGTACTGCTGTTCAATAGAAGCAGAAATATCCTAAAAATAGTCCTTAAATCCTGCTCTCATGCAGCATTGCCAGAATCAAATGTCATTACTAAACTGTCAGGATGCAGGGAGGAGCGAGCTGCATTAAAAGATATCACCACGAGCAGACTGTCTGTCACTGTCACACTGTCACAAACGTGTAATTGTATGGCTTTGTGGCAAGGCTGTGAAATTGCATGCTGTCTCAAGACGAGTGACACGGTGATGTCATTACAAATAATAAGTGAGAGTTAACAAGCTGTATGTCGGTGGTTGTATGTTCACTGACTGCGGCTGACTGACCGTACCTGTGCTCCACTATCTGCTGCCTGATCATCTTGACGTATTCAAAGCTCTCCACGCAGCAGATGTCGTACACCAGGATGTAGGCGTTGGCATTGCGAACACCTCTGCAGCGCAAATCCAGCCACTCCTGAAGAATACAGAGAGAAAAACATGAATATACAAACAAACAGATATTCAGCATTACAAGTGATTTTAAGTAATCAGTCAGTCCATCACTTTGATCCAAATTGAAAATATCTCAACAACCATTCGATAGATTCCTATGAGATTTATTACAGATATCCATGGTGGTCGACGTCTTCACATAAAAAGCTCAACATTTGGGTTCTCTGTGCTCACAACTGTGACTGTCATTGTGCATAAAGCGTCATCGGTGTAAATCGCCGAATCCTCCTCCCCTCCTCCTGCTGGAGTCTTGTGTGTTGCATCCTGTCAGCCCAAAACTGGTCCGCCTGTCAAGGTCAACAGCTTGATCTGGGATGTTGTGGAGCAGGTCTCTATAAGATGTTGGCACAAACAGTCTCTGGTTTTCCCATTGCTCAGCCAGCTAGAGTTCCATTTCATCTATTTAATTTTCTTGACATTAGCCAGGAGCAGCCTTAAGGCCAAGCTGGGTTAGCCTGGCTCTCATCACCTCTCCTCCACTCCTCCTGGAATGGTCCGCAATGCTTTGTTTGGCTGATCTGGCTGGGTGGTTGAAAGATGCCATGTGCACATTGTTGTGAGTGTATTTCTGTCATAGATGATACGTGTTTGAGCAATAAAGGTGAAAAAAAGAACAGATTAAAAGAGAAAAGTAGCAATAAAATAATATATCAACAAGATGGATTGGCACAAACCTTTGTACAGACACTCATGGTTCTCAGACAATAAATCCTAATGACTTTGGTGATACCCTGACTTCCCTTTCAGTGCCACCATGAGGTTGATATTTGTGGTTTTGTGTGAAATCTCTTGACAACTTTTGGATACAGCAGTGGTTCGCACCTATTTGGCTCTGTTGGAAAAACTGGCGCTTTGTGTTTCTCTATTAAGACACCAGTTTATTTCCTGCCCTGTCTCCTATTGGGCCAAGCCTGTGCGAGTGTTTTTCCAATCAGAACTCATGTGCACACACACTTTCGCTCTCACAAACACACTCAATAAAATCTATTCCGACGCAAATTATATGACTGGCATAAGCAATCTTTTGTAAAAACCATTCCCCTGTTTAAAATATAGCCCTCATTTCCCATCATGCTTGCTGGACTGAGTAGTTTGTTTGGTTTGCCATTTTATATTACAAAATGCAAATGTTGCTTTTTGTTAGTGTTTGTGTCAGATGTATTTTGCATATTTCTGAGTGCTTGTCCCTCATGTTGAATTTCATTAGGGGGGCTGATGTTGCTGAAAGCTGTTTTCTGGCTGTCATTTAATGCTGCTTGTCACAATATTCTTATTTTATTCTCAACAACCATCTGGCGAGCCCAGGAAATTGTTTCATGACCCCCAGGTTGCGAACCATTGGGAAGGCTGACCATGACATTTGGTATACACATTCATGCCCCCGCAACCCCCCCCCCAGGACCATTTGTCATGACTTTCCTGATCGTCTGACTTTTCATGTAGCACCACCATCAGGTCAAACTTTTTATTCGTTCAATACTTTTGTCCAAATCTCTGCAAAGCTAGACAGTCCCATTGAACTCAATTAAGCTGTTGGTTGTATTTATATTAATTAACAAATGTTAGCATGCTAACGTGCTAAACTAAGATGGTGAACATGTTAATGATGCCATCTAAACAGCATTTAGTTAGAGAGTCAATTTGAGCATGTTAAAGGACTAGTGTGTAGGATTTAGTGGCATCTAGCAGTGAGCCTGCACAATAAAAACCCCTCGCCTCACCTCTCCCTTCCAAGAATGTAGGTGAAACTATGGTGGCTGTAAGACTCACAAAAAACACAAATGACTGTATCTAGAGCCAGTGTTTGGCTTACCCATTCTGGGCTACTATTGAAGCATGGCGGAGCAACATGGCGTCCTCTGTAGAAGAGGTCTCGCTGCCTCTGTAGATATAAAATGGCTCATTATGAGGTAACAAAAACCATTTTATGCTTATTAAAACATACTAATATATACTATGTATAGATTATATTCCATTTCTGCCATATTCCAACAATAAATCCCTCTAAATCTCACACACTGGACCTTTAAAATGCTAATGTTACAATTTAGCACTGCTGTGAGAGCCATGTTTTGTGTTGACTGCAAATTATATTCTCACAATTTGCTAATTTATTCAGGTGATGATCAGCTGTGATAGAAGGAAGGGGAGGACAGAATCTTAGGCAGATGTGCAGAAAACGTGTACAATGGGGCACTGGCACATTAGAGTCACGTTAGACTTAGAAATGTTTGGTTATTTTTGTTAAATGTGAGAATAAATCAGCCGAATGAATGTAACAGAAGTGTTGTGATCCAGACTGTTTAACGTGTTTGTCCAGAAGCAGAGCCTGTTAAGGTGGCATATTTGAAAAGAAGTTCAAAAAACAGGTCACGACAACTGCTGTGCGTAACTACAGCCTCATAGATTTGCCAGCGTATAATGCACCTACTTACAGAGTACAATAATAGTGGAGAACAGCTAGCTGAACAGCGTGTGGCATGTGTGTAATTACTCCAAAACACTTTGGCTCAAAGTCATAGGTCGCTTGCCTCTGCTGCTTAGCCTGTGTGAAAAAGTGCAGAGTCAATGAAGTCGTAGAGCTGGCATGGCTGTGGGAGTCTAGGACAGTGTCATAAAACATGTTGACTGCTCGGCAGTAAGCGCTGCACTGTGTCCTACATGTTCAAGGACGGCGACAGAGGTTAAAGCCTATAAAAGATAAGCAAGCACAGAGCCCTGTGTCAGGAGAAGAAGAATCACATGCTACTGTTTAACTGCTGTTGCTGCTTGACTAAGCTTTGTGATGTTGTGAACCTGCAGCAGGGCAAACAGTAGCATTTATTTGATGGTAATTAGTTTCAAACTGTAACGAAACACATGGCATGAGTGGGCACATTTGCACCTTACTGGGGGACAGTTGCTTCAATAAAAACACACTGACCCATTCCTCTATTCATGCTGTGTTTCCCAGAGCTCTCACCAACCCACCTCCACCACCGCCATCGCCTTTAACAACATGCAACGGATTTATAAGCATTTGATCTGATAAAAGAGAGAGAGAAAAAAATAGAAGAACTTCAGTAGGTGGGAAGAAAAGATGTGCTGAGGGAGGGAAACGAGAAAACAAACGCAGCCCTGAGAGAATGTCGAAAAGATGAAAAAAGCAGCGGTGGATCAAGGGATGAGCAGACAGGGTGTCAACATAACCTCTGGGGTGCACACACACACTGCTAATGAAGGGGCTGGAGACTCTGCCAGGAACAGTGTGCAGTTCCTGACAGTCAGTCAGTTCAATTCAATTCAGTTCTATTCTGTTCAAGTCAGTTCAGTCCAATTCAGTATGAATTTAGCAGGCAAAGAGAGGGTACTGTACTATATATATGCAGAGAATAAGGCTGCATTGAATTTAGCTTGGTGGCGATTAATGCAGGATTGTGTGGCAGTGTCCAGTGATTAGATCAGAACATAATCACTGTGAAACAATCAGAATAGAGGTTAACGTTTTATTTCTCTGATTCACTGACTTTCTCACTACCACCGCTCCCTCTCTTTATTCACACTGTAGCCTGCTGGACCACCACTGGGCTCTCTCTCTCTCTCTCGCTCTCTCTCTCTCTCTCTCTCTCTCTCTCTCTCTCTTTCTCTCTCTCTAACAAATAGACACAAACCAAAAGAAGCATCTTGGAATTGCTATTTTGCAGCATAAACTGCAAGCCAGGCGCAGATGTAGAAGCTGGGTACATGAAATAAACCAAGCAAGGGCATAACTGCAGGAGAGTATCTTCATACAGATGCACACGGAGACTGAAAAAGACACACCAGGGTTTCCAGTGACTTCAATGTACTAAATGCATCCGTGGGGGTGGAGTGATGGATCAAACACACACAAGACCTTCACCCAAGAGACTGAGATTTATGTCATGAAATCAAAATGTTATTGAAATTTTTAAGTTGCATAACATTGCGTGCATCATGCGTACATCATGTGACTTTGGTCTTGGGAATCTCTTCAGCGACAACATGTGATGAACGTAATGTAACATACTTACTGTAACCCCAAACATGGTCTTATCTTAAACTGACCCAAATACCTTTTACACTTAAACCTTCGCCAAACTGTGACCATTTCACAACATTAACTATGTGATAAAAAGGTTTTCTGGCAGCATCTCAAACAGCCACCTAAGGATACCTTGTGCATCAGTATGAGATGCTGAGTTGCGTTGATCAGACGTCAGTATCTGACGAACTGGGAAGAGTATGGGGTGGGACGGCTCCCTCTTGTCGGTACTACACGTGCTCTAGGTGCAAAAATCTAAGATCATGATCATGATACCAAGCTTGAGCCAGCAGCCAGATAGCTTATCTTAGCATAAAGACTGGAAGCAGGTAGAAACAGCTAGTGTGACCCAAAATCTGCTGACCAGCACCTCTAGAGCCCACTAATTAACACATATGAACCTGTGTGAAAAATTAAAAAATAGCAAGTTGTGGCTTTAGAGGAGCTTATGTGCTGCACTATTTCTTGGCCGGGTGTGGTGACTTGTCGTTACTGTGAAGTTGCCAGGAAACCAGGAGAGACTCCAGGAAGTCACTCATCTAATTCTTGGCAAGATAATAAATCAGCACCTTCCCTGAAATGTTTATCGATTGACTTTGATAAATGCTGGTAATTGAACTACTTCAGTTTGTTTCCTCTCGTGACTATGACTTTGCATTTGTCTTTAAAAATATTTTCCCACCACAGACATAGAATTTAGATACAATTATAATTCCATATATAGACCACCGGCGAAGCTGTTTCATTCTTTTAAACTGTGCTGTTTAATCTAGAAGATAATTTGGCTTTGTGTTTCTTGACTGATGCACCTGCACCTTGTGGGCACAGATCATTTGTCAGCTCTGTTTGTGTGCTGCTTTGAATACTCGGATATCAAAGTGCTGATTATCAGACCTCTTTTCATTTTTATGCCTCTAATTAACATGAAGCTAATATAACCCTTGTTTGTAGCCGTGTTAGCAATTTGTTGGAAGTAATTTTCCATGTGGTGTTTATGTTATTTCTTTTACTTCCTGCAACAGCTTGTGCAATTTGAAATAGGATAAATCTAATTACATTTCCCTCAAGTTTTCAGAAAATATGCTTTTCAAATCAGTATATTTTACAGGCAATCTGTATAAATAAGATCGACTGATAATCTGTGACAGGAGAGGCTGAGGGAGCAGGCGATGATCAGTGTAACGTCTAATGATGATAACGCTAACACATCTGTGTCGGCGAGGAATAATTTGCCTTCATTCAATTTTGAAGGGGGCGTTCGTGGGTTTGTGTCTAGGTGAGTGTGAGGAAGAAAACAGCCTCACACATCAGCAGAGAGATAATGAGGCCGATGTGGCACACAGATCACTGCCATCAAAAGTGAAAGAGAAAGCAAAGGAGGAGAGGAAGTGAGGTGGGCACTGTGTTGTGAAAACTGGTTTAAATGTGAATATTTTCTGTCTATCGCCAGGTTGAATCAGTGTTGAGAGAGAAGGGAACACATGTCACACAAGATATGATTTCTACTGTAGTTTCTTGTTGTCGCTTCTAGTAAAGTAATTTACCTGTTTAAATTTATAGCCCCTTGAGATGTAGGATCTCATTTTCAAATGCATCCTTTAGACACAAATACAAAATAACACACATACAAACAAAACAGCGTTACATAACAAATACACGCTGCAAATAAACAGATACAGACTGCTCACCCACCCTCTTCCACCCACACCTCAAGCCCTAAGCTGCTGTACAAGAAAAAAATTGGATACAACGACCCGGATGATAAATCAGTAACATCAGCACGAAGAGCAGTTTAAGTACACACAAATGGAAAGCATAAAAAGGTTGTTTTAGGATAAAACAAAAAAATAAATAAATAAAGAAGTCCTGTTTAATGGGAAGAAGTATTAGATCTCAAGAAAAGAAGAATATTATTCCAGTTGGATGAAGCTTTGTATTGGAATGACCTGTGACTGACTTTTTGAATATGCTGGGAACAAAGAAAAGGGGATGTTGAATATGTCTGAGTGGATATGAAGAACTACATGCCACCTAATCCTGCCCTGCTGTGCTGTGATTGGCTACTAATGCTGTGCTGTGATTGGCTCGTTCTCATGGCCTCAACAACATGTCCTTGTGATTGTAGGAAAGTCTTTCTGATATTGTGAAAAGGTTTTGACCATAAACCATGACCTTTTCCTAAACCCAAGTAGTTTTTGTGCCTAAACTATAACCACACTATGACAGTAAACTGAAAATAATTTTAGGAAACCTGAAAATAATGAGTCAGCTTAGTCTCTTATGAAGTTAACTGTGACATTAAGCTTCACATGGGACACAAAGCTCATTCTCCTGGGTGATAATCCTGTGTTTGATCTAGCTATGGGGGCAATAACAAAGCTAGGGGTCTCTCTCACATTAATATAATAACAAAAGTCATAGTTTGATGTTATGTGAATTAGCGTGGGATCATGGGAGTTGTTGTCTTCATTGTTCAACAAACATCATAAATGATGAAAATCTATCTGACGTGACTTTGACCGAAATCTTGTTCATGGATGAGGTAATGTGTTACCCTCACTCTCTGACGTATCTGACATCTGACTGTATACTATGTTTTCTCGGCAGTTATAACAACTAGCAGTCAGTAGAAAAAACTCTGTTACTTTGAATAAATTATATATTTCTCTTGGTTTGACCATTGTTGGAAACATTTGGGATGGTGCAAGCCTTAAAATAAACACATATAAAGACGAGAGGAGGTCCCTCAATAGAGTGCAGATCCCCGCCAGGCAACCCAAGAATATCTGTAATCTGTAATCACAAAAACTTTCAGTGATTTTGCAATAAATAGCACATGAATTCTTGAGGTACGTCCAAAAATGTGTATTGTGAGGTCACAGTGACCATGGCCACCAAAATTTAATCAGATCCAAATCTGAAGAAATTCCCTTCACGTGTTCCTGAGATATTGTATTCAAAAGAGTGGGTCATGTGTGCCAAAGTTGAAAGTTGAAAGTTGAAATTCTCGCAAGGCGTTCCTGAGATATTTTGTTCACAAGAATCGCACAACGCAAAACGGGCATGCAGTCGCTGGCATGGAGCCATAAACAGTTTTTTCAAAAAAAATTGAAAATCACAGACATCCTTCAGTGTACAGTCATGAATGTGCACAAAAAATTAGGCTGATGGGTCCAATAGTATGTGAAATTAGCTGCAGACAAGCTCCAGGTCCATTGGTCATGCATGTATGTGCATGCACACACACACAAACAATCACATGATCCCCTCCAGGCTTATGCCCGGTGAAGATAATGAATTGAACCCAGTGAAATTGCCCTTTAGCTTGAGGCTGCAACCAATTAATCAATTCATATATGACACATTTCTGCAAAACAACATGACACATTCCGGCCACAACACAAAATATCATCACACCTAAGCCTTTTCTGATAATTGAGGCAATTGTCGACGTGAGTGAGATGCACACATTGGCTTCAGTTTCAGCCTCACATCTCTGTGGGGCTAAAAATAGCAGCTTGTGTTCTCATCTCACATCTCTTTGTCATCCAAGTCCTGTTTTTAAATGTGGAGGAGGGGCTAGAATCAGCAACACTACTCCTTCAAACCCAAACAAGAGGCAAAATAAAGAAAAATGAGGAACAAGGGTGCAGCAAAACACAGGCAATAAAACTGACATCAGATACATTTAAAATGCATGTGTGGGCATGTTTATTTGTGTGTGATTGCAGGATGTGCGAGTGTGCTTGTGGGAGCGTGAATGTGAAGTGTGGTGCCACTGTCTGTATCCTCCAGTCGGTCTCCTGAACAAAAAGAGCATCTCATCCTTCGCTCCTCAAGAGCCAAACAGAACATGTTTCCCTGACAACCGCAGGCCGTGGTCAGTTTTTCGCAGGCTATGACAGAGCCGTCATGTCTCCTGATATTAACGGAAGCAGCTTAACTGAAATGAGTGGTTGTGACAGATCAATACTCAAGCACAGGAGGGAGGCTGGTGTAACCTGGTGGGGGGAAGGGATCCGAGCAATTAAAGACATGTCACCCATAGGACACGCTGGTCGATTTACAATTAAAATCTATTACGTCCCCTGGGGGATGAAACTCCCATTACTCACTGGTGACCTCTACCAGGCAGGCAACCATTAAAATTTGTAGGTTTTATAGTTCTTTTGACTACTTCACTTTGTTTGAGATGACATGGAAAAGACAGCCTGTCGCTGATTAGGCTGACACACTAATAACTACATGTTACTTTTAAAAGGGATCAAGTACAGCTGATGTTGAGAAATACAGTCACGAATAGATGATTTTAAAACAGGAGCTAAGTAGGATTTTACACAAGTTAAAAAAGATTTAAATGAACAGCTTGACATTTTTGGAAATCTGGGTATTTGCTTTCTAGCTGGGTGTTTGATGAGAACATTGATACCACTCAAGATGAAGCTACAGTCGGTTAGCTTAGCTACATGAAATGGGGATACTGGCTCTGTCTGAGGGGGTTGCTTATTTGTGCTTAGAAGATAACTGCTGTGAAACAATCAGGAAATAATGTTTTACGTTTCTGATTCACTGCACAAGGACAGGGGCTGAGGAGTGAGGGAGAGAGACAGCGCGGTAGAGAGGGGAGGCGAGCCGACCCAGGCGAAGCTCAATCCAGCTGGACACCCACCTGTGTCGTGAGGCACAAGTGGTTTTTACAGTAATCCAGTGCACCGAGCTCAAGATAGCAGATGTACTTGGCCGTGACTTTGTATTGTCTTCATTTTAAGACCTCCTTCTCCCTCCATCTTGCAGACGTGGCAAAAATGGCAACTGCACCAGTGTAAGGTAGCAAAGCCACCTGTACCACCAGTGCAACAGTTTTGCACTGGGTGTAAGGTAGGGCCCCATGTGTTGTTGCACTTGCTTGATGTTTGGTTGCGTTAGCAGAGTTGATCATAAGCCTCCTCCAGTTTGTCAACAAATGTAAGTGTCAGGCTGTCCATGAGGGGTGGGGCACCAATTCTTGCATAATATGGCTTTAAAAGATCAGTGTGTAGGATTTAGTGTCATCAAGTAGGGAGCGTTCAGATCATCTCACCCTCCCCTTCCAAGTGTGTGAAAGAACCTAGGGTGGCAAAAAGCATGAAAGGTGCTCTCTAGAGCTGGTGTTTGGTTTGTCCCTTCTGGGCTACTTGAGGAACATGGTGGTGCAACAAGGCAGCCACCATGAAAGGAGACCATCAATCGACATGCTGTGTTGTTCTACAGCAAGTTGACATAAAGATGGCCCTTATTCACTTCAGTAAGAACTGCTCACTTGGATCACATTACAAAAAGATTTTCTAGCTTCTGGGTTTATTTCCACTCTATGCACAGTTGTGTTTCTCCCGCTGGCCCTGCCCACGAGTTCTCACTCCACCCATAGACTTTGCATTGTGATGACATTACACATTTTTAAATCGCTTCGCTTGGCTCCAAGGAAAGTTTTACAAATATAAAAATTCCATGCATAAAAGAGTCCTTGTCAAAAATTGTTAGACATCTCTTTTATGATGGTGGTTTATGGAGAAAATGTGTTTTGGGTCACTGGGGAAATTTTTGCTGCAACACTGCAACAGGTCACTGGGAAAAATTGAAAGCAAGGCTGAGTGCACTGGCCCTTTGTAGATATAAATGGCTCACTCTAAGGTAAAGAAAATACAATGATCCTTATTTTTAGGTGATTTTACACTAATGAAAACATGCTGATGAATATTATATTCAATTTCTGCCCTATTCTGCCAATAGATCCTAATAAATGTTACACACTGGGCATTTATTCTAGGAACACAGAATTGTTCATTTACTCACAGTAAGTTGTCTAACTTGTATTTAGTTTAACTTTAAAAAGAGATGACTAAAACTTCAACTCATGTAAAACTTTGGCCCACAAACTCTTAAATGGCTTCTAAACCTCATCCAGGCTTCGCATATGCACACATCATATTTCCACCGTGTCTGCAAGTGTCAAAAATGACATGAAGACCAATAATTTCCACCTCGTTATCAGACACAGCATCGACAGAGATAACTGAGAAAAATGTCCAGAAAGAGCAGGAGAGGGAGAGGGAGCATTCTGTGTGGGAGGAAGTCATGGAGATACATGATGGCAAGAACAAAAAAAAA
>JAJHUR010088345.1:0-11395 GCA_027495735.1 Lutjanus campechanus | reverse complement strand
ACTTCCCCATCCAAGCGTGTAGTAGAACCTTAATACAAAAAGGCTGTATCTCAGTCCTACTGATTGTGATTGCGGCAGCCTAAAACACCTGATTTTAATTGTAAGAAAAGACGTGTTTTATTGTTTTGTTTTTTATATGAATCATTAAAAATCAAAGGCAACTTGTTCCGGTCAGAATAAAACCGTACTCTGTTCTTCATATTCTAAGAAACCTTACCAAAAAGACTTGGAATTACAAAAAGTCGAACAAAATATGCTTTATATGTAAATGAAGAAGTGCTCCTGGGGGTATTCCACAAAAAAGCAAAATGTTTGGATCTCAAACTCAGTAAAAACAGCAATCACAAAATTATAAAATATGTTAGTGCACAGAGCATTGATAAAAGTCAGTAACAGTCATAAATGTTTCATTCTTTTCTGTAACCGTGACAAAATGAAAAGAAATTATATTATTATATTATATTATAAGTTATATTATAGGGCTGGGCGATAAAACGATAACAATATCGTCACGTGATCAATATCAATAGGAAATACATTCGATAGAACGTTCGATAATTTCACTGAACTCCGTTAAAAAAAAAACAGGAAGAAAACCCTGATCCCGAACCGCAAGGCATTCTGGGGGATGTAGGCCGTGGACGGACTTTAGCCTCTCGGCCTCTCTCGGCCCAGCTAAGCAAGTTTGGTGGCATGAACAAACTCACTCACTCCTTGCTGGTAACCTAGCAACAACCTGTTGAGTGACATGCACATTACCAGTTTCAAGTTTGGTTGCGCCATTGTGCCTCATGACTGCTTTAACAACAAGAACGGTGTGGAGTGAAAGGAGAAAATGAGTGCGACAGCGCGAGGGGAAATTATGAATATAAGAGCAAAGGTGACTTCGCCAGTTTGGCAGTATTTCGGATATTTTAAGTCCGACAAAAGTCAGACCAATGTTGTCTGCAAACTATGCAAGGTCGTCCTCCCTACCAAGTCTGGCAATGTGATGAATTTATTTCACCACCTCAGCCGCTCTCATCCATTGGAGTACAGCAGTGTCAAACAGCCACAGCCACTGACATCTGCTGGTACAGGTGAAACACCACACAAGCGGCAACAGGCCACCATGGAGAGGTACTCGGAAGCAGTGCCATATGACAAATCATCAAAACGTTACAAAGAAATAACGGGGGCAGTGGCATATCATTTAGCGAAGGACATGCTACGGCTTATCACAGGTGTACACTAATTTCTTATTTACAAAATACTTTGCATATTTTATTTGTTTAAGCATTTATTTAATGTCTATATTTGCACATTGACACAAGTATTTAAATTCAACATTTTTTTCTCCTGGTCCTTATTTCAAATAGGTTAAAAAAAAAATCAATAATTATCGATATCGACCGATATGAAACACTTATATCGTGATACATTTTTCAGCCATATCGCCCAGTCGTATTACTCCGTTCTATTATTATATATTAATTATGTAGTAACTACAGGAAATGCAGACTGTATTCAAAAGCACCAACACTTCTCCCCTTGGTACATATATTTACACAATAACATGCGGGTTGTCTTCTAAAATGCTGACAACTCTCCCCCTCTAGAGCCAACGTTTGGTTTGTCCATTCTAGGCTACTGTCGAAATATGGCGGTACAACATGTGGGCGTCTGTGGAAGAGGACCAGTGCCCTCTCTACACATAAACGTCTCATTCTAAGTTAACAATGGAGGCACGGTGGTGCAGTGGTTAGCACTGTCGCCTCACAGGAAGAAGGTCCTGAGTTTGAACCCCCCAGACAGCTGGGGGGCTGGAGCAGGGCCTTTCTGTGCAGAGTTTACATGTTCTCCTCGTGTTCTCATGGGTTCTCTCCGGCTTCCTCTCACAGTCCAAAGACAAGCAGTATAATAGGTTAACTCTAAACTGCCTGCAGCTGAGAATGTGAGCGTGAGTGGTTGCCTGTCTCAGTGTGTCAACCCTGTGCTTAACTGGCGACTTGTCCAGCATGTACATCACCTCTTGCCCAGTGTCAGCTGGGACAGGCTCCAGCCCTCCCGTGACCCATCAGGATAAGCGGTTACAGACAACGGATGGATGGATATACACAAATGAAAATTCTATTCCATTTCTGCCATATTCTACCAATAAAGCCCCATAAATCTTACACACTGGACTTTAAACTGTTAATTTATGCAAATTAAAAAACTACACGACTATAGCCATCTATGGACAGAATTTTGACTTTTATGTGCCAAGCTTTTGAACATAAAACTATAAAACACAAAGCTGGGTTGTTTTGATTTGTAATGTTTTACACTTGAATTACACTTAAATCACTCTGCTTCCTATCTACAAACAAGTGTAGTTCTATTTGATGGTCTCCTAATTAATGTGTGAGGAGGTTTGAATCGAGAAGAAACACAGCCTAAGTAATTCATCATTTACCACTACTTGCACAGAAGTTGTAGAGATATACTTGTTCTTTAACCTGAGGTAAAACAACTTTATTTTGCAGATGCACTGTCAGCGTGTGTGTGTGTCTATTCATTCAGGTGTTGTTATATTATTATTAAGAAGCAGATGTGAGTTTCTGTCCTACGAGTGAGATGTTGGGGGGAAAAAAGTAATCTAATATCTTTCTAACCGAGCCATGGAAAATATTTATTCAAAAGGCACTTCAACTCTCTTCAGTTAGGCCTATAATTTATTCACATTCTCATGGCACACATGTACGCACGCACGCACACACACACGCTTTCTTTCTCATCACACTGCCTCCCTTTTACTAAGTCCCAGCCATCCCTCTGTCCATCTGTCCTATCATCGTGCTCCAATGCATCCTGAGGGACAACCATAACGCATTTAGAATACATACCAAATAGGCTGCTGGCTATCTACTGTAGAAATATTTCTGCTGCATCAGAGATGCATATCCACACATGCATATGTTTTCATCCAGTGCTGAGGTGAATTTCCAAGAGGCTGCCGTCACATGTATGCTCAATAGGATGCAAAAAATATTACATAACTAATAGTGACAGAAACTTTGCTGTGAACGCATCCTGTCCGTGAACACCGTCACATTCAAACTGCAGCGTGGCTATGGTAACAGGGCACAGCTACATGTACAGTTTAAATCCTCATCCTTGAGAGAAGTCTTGTTTTCTTGATTCCCATATGGTAAAAGAGAGTCTCTGTCCTTCAGCCTCAGTAAAGTGACAACTGTGTCAAGTGAAGAAGCCATTTCTAATCATATAGAGTGACTATTTGTCATTTAAATGCCCGCATTCCTACTTAGTCATCAGTCCTTTAAGTTACCATGCACTTTTCATTTAAAGGAGCAATATGTAGCAATGGCGCATACAAAAATGAGCACTGCAGTCCAAATAGCGAGTTGGAGCCATAGACTGTATATAAAATAGATTGAATCCATATTTAATATACAGTCTATGGTTGAGGCAAGTTGTTTCCCCCTGCCCCTGCCTGCCTAGAAGCAAAGAAGCCCTGGTAGGTTGCAGGAACACTGCAGGAGTGCAAAATACGTGTAATATTGTAATTTGACAATAACAAGCGATGACGAGTCCTGCACTGTAAGCTGATAAGCTGTTCATAACTGTAAATTGTCTGACGATGTGAAGCTAAGACTGTTATCCTGAAAACAAAAGCCCACCGCTCTGAAAATACACACTCTGGAGATGGAGTTCAGTCACTGTCTGCCAGACTCCATTAACATGTTTAACTGTTACAGACACCTACGCTTTCAAGAAGATTATTAATGACTTCTTATGACTCATAAACAGACTCATTAACTAACATTTGGCATTAATTTGAACTGTAATTGACGTGAAATGGGCAAACTAATACAGGAATAGACATTTCAAAAGGAGGACACTGTGGCTGTAGTGTTGTTGTCAAAGTACAGCTAATCTCAAATACTACTGGACCAACCTGCCGGTCTAATTTTTTTTGCATCCTGAAGGACCTCGCGGAAGGCATTATGTTTTCAGGTCATCCCATTCTTGTAAACAAGATACCTCAAGAACGCCTTGAAGGAATTTCTTCAAACTTGGTCTCAAAGATGAACTAATTAGATTTTGGTGGTTAAAGGTTAAAAGTCAAAGGTCAAGGTCACTATGACCTCATGTCCGTCCCGTTCTCATTAAGGCGATATCTCAGACACCATTGGAGGGAATTTGGTTCAAGCGTCCACTTGGATTCAAGGATGAACTGATTAGATTCCAAAGTCCAAAGTCACAGTAACCTCACTAAGCACATTTTTGTCCATAATTCAAGAATTCATATGCCACTTATGACAAAATACATACACAAGTGTCTAATAATACATAAAATAAAATTATGAGGTGATGACATTTTATATTCAAAAGGTCAGTTTCGCTGTGACATCATAATGTTCAGCTCTCTATCAGCCCTCTAAAAATAGTTTCTAAGTATAAACAGCATGTTTCTTAGTAGAAATCATGCACTGGAATCACACATGTATAGCGATTGCTTCTATTTTAGGAAATATGTTTAATACCTTTTATTAAATTCCTTCAAAGCTAAAGGTCAATATAATGGTAAGTCTTCACTACATACATTATATGAGTCTGGACAGACATGGATGTAAACTGCAACTTGACTGGTTGGTGACGACATACAACTGCGACGCAATAATTCTAGTTTTTTGACTGCTCTGTTCTATACGGCCATTGACAGCTGACTTCTCACTCTTCCAAACTGGCCGCTAGGGGCCACAAGTGATCAACAGTTGCTTGAGTATGAAATCTTGTTTCAGCTAAAGACAACGTTTGTGGGGGTCATGTTAGTTTTGTTGGGTGCATCTGGCAGTTGTGTTGGCATTGCAGTAGGTGCTTCACCATCTGCTGCCAGGCAGGGATCTGCACTCTACTGAGTGACCTCTTCTAGTTCATCGTGTTATTTTCTCATGCTGAAATGAACGGAACACACAAGGATATGCAGTGATACTAATGTCACAACTAAGAAGTTCTGCAATTTGTGAAACTGTTCACCTTTAAACTAAGCATTTATATCTCAGGTACCTTTGCTGGTAGAGAATCATATTTACATAAATACCCCATGCACCCTCACCCATCCATGACAAATACAGCTGGCCTCTCCCCATCTGGAACAGCTTTCCACAGAGAAGCAGCGGAGAGGTGAACACACAGGCACAGATACTGCCCAAAACACAGGAGCATATACAGAATCTGAAAAATCAAATATGTGTTCATGTTTGGTTTACTTTCAGGCTTTAAACACACATGGATCTTTATTTTCCAGTTCAGGTTATTTCACCGGAAGATGAGAATCCTCGGTCCTCCTCTATCAATAAATAGTTGCTTTTAATGTCTGCCTTGTAAACGGTTAAGAGCAGCTCCCCCGCTACTGAAGCACTGCTTCAAGGACAGCTAGCATAACTACACTAAATCTGAAGCAGATACACACAAGCTACACACTGTTACATGCAGGCACACACACACACACACACACACACAAATGCACAAAGGCATTCATAGACCTTTTTTGCATGCTCAGACATCCATCCACTCACGCACACCTCCACAGTGCCTACACACTCTTAGACGAACATCCCCACATGAGGACACCCATACATGATGAATAGATGGGTTAATCATATAAATCATATTATATTTAGTGAAGTTCATAATTAAACATCGTTAGACGAGCCTGTTTTTCAGACTGAATGAAAAATGATGAAAAAGATAAGGGAGCTCTGCAGAGGTGCATGTGCATGTACGTGTGCATTTGTGTATCTCTGTGCCTACTGCTGCTCCAGTGTGTGTGTGTGTTTGATTATGAGTGTGGACTCCTATAATCGGAGGCTGTTATCCTTGTTAGAGCAACTAAATGAAAGAGGTGAACAATAAGCTGAAAACAAACAGGCAATATGCTAATCGGCAGTAACACCCTGTAGCTGCAGAAACCCAACTGCTGGCAAAACAAACATGTTATCTGGGTTAATCAAAGTATCACTAGTAAGTGGACAATTTCATCTCATATAAAGGGAAAATACATGCTATAAGTGATATTATGTATGCAGTTCCTCTGCTTCGGATCACTTTAATTTAGATGTGTGTGCACACAAGTGCTTCTCAGCACTCAGATTTTAGCCAAGTGCCACATTTAAATCTAATTTGGCTCTATTTCAAACATAAACCAAGGTTATTTCTGAAGATATAGACTCTAGGGTTGGGCAATATGTTAAAATTTCCCAATTGGCCACCATCAGCCCATCAACCGGTGACTGGTGATACATTCATATATTCATCCACCCCCCCAACCTCCTCCCTTCCTCCCAAGTCTCAGTTGGGAGATGCGCGCGAGCAGCGAATTCACTACATTTCATATGCTACATGTTCACTGCATCCAGTTAACAAAATTAACTCACAAAGTGTCAAGAAATGACACATTCTCACACTTATTTTCCTTATTAAACAGAAAAATGCAGCCGCACTCCGTCTGAATTCAAGCTTCTCTCTTTTTCTGAACTTAGACAAGCTTAATGCTCTTGTTAACTCCTCATAAAACAAGCTTCATTCAAACTTGACAGAAAAGCACATAAAACTCACCAAAACCGTCTTTGTCAAACAACATCGCCCCTAAAAAATGGCGAAGGCTTCAGCCTATCTCCAATAGGTGATATATATTCGTCCAATTGCTACAACAGATTCGTATTTAAATAACAGCTGTTCGACAAAAAACTTTTCATTTTCAAAACACATGAACGCATGCATTAAAAAAAATTAAATAAAAAACAGTTTTGCTTATGGGCAGCATGTAACTTTCAACAAAATGGTAGGTGGTTCACTGTTTTGTTTTCCTGCAAGATAATCTAAAACACCTATCGCTCATTTGTAGACGAGCTCAAAATTGTACAAAAGAGTAAAAGAGTATTAATGCCAGGTGTGAGGGGAAAAAATGAGAGAAGCAAGACTATTTTAAATTTTTGGATTTTTAAGAATAAAGTCAAAATGTCCAGATTTAAAGTTGACAATGTTGAAATTTAAGTCGAAATGTCGAGATTTAAGTCGAAATGTCGAGAGTAAAGCCAGACTGTCACGAATAAGGTTTAAATGTTTAGAGTAAAGCTGAAATGTCAAAAATAAAGTTGAAATGTGATGTTGAATGATTTGGAGAAAAACAAAAAGTAGACTATTTCCACTTCACTCTCAACATTTCGATTTGATTCTCAAAAATACTAAAAAAAAAAAACCTATTGCTTATTTGTAGACAAGATCATAATTGTACAGGAGAGTATTAGGGCCAGGTATATGAAGTAAAAAAAAAAAGCAAGGTTTTTGTTTGTTTGTTTGTTTTTTGCATTTTGAGAATAAAGTTGAAATGGTGAGATAGAAGTCAAAATGCCGAAACTGAAGAGGAAATGTTGAAAGCAAAGTCAAAATATTATAGTTAACTCCGTGAATGTTCTCATTCGTCCAGGTCATTGTAATCTCAGGAAAGATTAAATCGAAAGCAACTGGACTTGTTTAAAAGTCTTTTCTGAAGACGTTTCACCTCTCATCATAGAAGCTTCATCAGTTCTGATGAATCAGAACCAGAATCAGAACTGATGAAGCTTCTTGGATGAGAGGTGAAACGTGAAACGAAAGACAAGTCCAGTTGCTTTCGATTTAATCTTTCCTGAGAAATCAAAATGTCAACAATAAATTTGGGATTTAAATCGAGATGTCACAAACAAAGTTGAATTGTAAAGTAGAAATATTGATATTAAAGTTGAAATGTGATTTTGAGGAAAAAACTGAACAGTATTTAGTATTAGTAATATTTAGTAGTATTTCTACTTTACTGTCAACATTTCAACTTTATTCACATCTCAATTTGATTCTCAAAGTGCAAAAAAAATAAATAATAGCACTAATATGAAAAGTCTGACTTTATTCTTGAAATCCCAAATAAAAAATCTTTCATTTTTTTTGTCTTATGCCTGGTCCAAATACTCTTCTGTATAGCTGAGACAAAGAAACAGCAACATAAGTTTAAAGTTTACACTTCAAAACCCTTTGACTGGCAATTTTAGGACAAAATCCAAGCAGTGAGCACAGTATTGCTCCTTATGCCACTGGGTTGATTTGTTCAGACTCAATAATGGGGCACAAATAGTTTCTTCAGGGGATGGAGCCACCATTACATAACTAACCTAATAAAAGGGATGTCATTCTGCTTCACACACTACCCCTCGTCCGCATTTAGCCCAGCCACCTTTACCTTGTGTCCTTTACATAGCATTTAGCTCTATAATTAATAGTTCTGTCTTTGTTTTTGTTACCTAATTAGGCTGAATGAGATAAACATGCCAGGTCATATTCAGAATTCCCTGACGAGTTATGAGGGAAATAGGCATTTTGTTTGGCTTTCAGTTTCAGTTGTTAATTCTTCAGCCCTAATGCGAGAGTGAAATATTCCAGGTATACACTCCAGTGCTGTAACCCTCATGCATGTGTATCTGCTTTTTGAATTGCTAATGGGCATTTAAGTATCTGTGTGCTCATGTTTATCTTGCAGGGATAACTGTATTTGTCGCGTCTCTCTCAGCAGTAACAATGTATCCACACAGTCCGTCACCTTTTAATACATTAGGCGCGCGTTTCTGAGGTGAAGCATGCAAATGTGGAGCCTCAGACACAACAACGTATGAATAGCCTGATGACAAGCGCTTAGTAAGTTGAGGCTGACAACCCCTTTTAGCAGAGGAATATGCAACAGTCTCTCCGACCACACAGCATTCTAATTTGAATGAGGCATTTTTGAACTTCCCCTGACCTCAGACATAAATAAATTTAGATCTGTGAATAAACAGGCCAATACATTGAACCGGGCAGCAGCGCTCAATAAATCTTGGAGTATAAAACAGACAAGACTTCATTGCATGGTTTTAATTAAAATTCTGCCTTCAGCGGATGAAAGGCTTTACCTTCCCGAGCTTGAACAAGTCATGCAGATGTCAAGGTCGAGTCAAAGTTAGTACAACAGGTGAAATAGATATGATGATATCTCAGGATGGGTATCATTAGGACTGAATGAATACAATACTGCTTATTGATACTGATACTTGGCAACGCTGTTATCAGTGCTGCTTTCTATAATGTGCTGCAAAAAACAGACATGAAATGAAAAGATGTGAAATTAGGATGACTGGTAATTGGGGTTAAGGGCTGTGGTCATCTCCCTGTCGCTGATAATATTAACTGTTATCTCTGGTTGTCAGGACAGCTCACACCAACTTCAAACTTAGGCTACCTAGCAGTTAGCAATTTATGTTATGCCACTGGCTACCTAAAACAACTGGACTCCACTGTAATGAAGGACTGTAAATCTCTCACAATAAACCTGGCAACAACCCTGTGGCATTCTGTTTTCCTGTGTCCTTCAAATGGGCGAAGATGAAGCTGTGGCCGCTGCGTGACTGACGCTGTGTATGGGATTGATTAGGAATATAAATCAGAAGTGCTTAAAAATAATGCTAACTGTGCTCTGAGATAATAACCACAGAATTAATTTTTTTTAACGATAACAACTGAGACAACTGCATTCCTGGGAGACCAGGGGCAATGTTACATTTTCCTTCATAACTCACAGACTACTTGAAATACACAAGTCATCATTTATTATGAGCAAAACATATATGTGTGCATTTATTAACAATAGCAGTGACACATTTTCACTAATAAGGACCAGACTATAATATTAAGTTTAATTCAAAGTGTGTAGTGTTACAATTGCCCCAGGTGATCTCCAATAAAAACACACGTCAAAGTTATCACATTAACTCTCTTTTTTTTGGCATATTGTTCAAACTCTTTTAGATGTAGTGTACTGTAACGGTAATAAGATTTTAATTATTTTAATTGAGTTACCAGTAATTTTACATTTAAATTTGGTGATAAATGTTCATTTTCTAACAGAAAAGCATGTAAATACAAGCAAACAAGTAACTGCCCCTGATCTTGCAGCCCTGACAAAGTCTTGTATGCTAGCTAGCAACAAATATATTAGCATCGGTAGTTCATGTTCATTATTAACACACAACCTAGAGATAAAATTGGTGCATGTTTAAATTCGAAGTTATCTAAACTTTTGACAGCAGAGGAAAAATATTGTACATCCAAAAAATCTGTTTTTGTTTTGTCGATCTCGCGAGACGCCATGTTTACATCTTACCGGCTACATGCTACAGCTGACATTTTGGCTAAAAACATGGCGTAAATGGCGTCTTTTGCGGTTAATTTTTAACGTCGCGGCTTGCGGACACTTCGATTACACCACACAAGCAGGATGGAGACGTTTTGTGTTTGTTTTGTGTGCTTTTTTTTAACGTTTTATCCGTGGTCACCATCCACTGCTATTGTACTGGATGAGGCTGCTACCCTGTTTTCTGCTGAAACTCCAGGATTGTTTTGTGAACTGAAGATCTGCACCTATCATCACATTGGCATAGTGGTGAGTACATATTGAGTGGGTTATCATGTTAAGTGGAGTATCCTTTTAAAGCAAAGTTTTACAGTTCAGTTCGGTTGCAGATTCACTTGGTTTTCAGGTTTAAGCAAGAGCATTAAGACCTCTAGCACACAAAAACACACAACCACCGATTTGGGAAAATGAATGTAAAAATATATCAACAATGCTACGGTTCAGTACAATTTCACGATTCCCTTCTTAGTTTCATTTCCTAAAAAAAACTCGAATAACCTGGCGTAAATAAAAATTAAGGTAGCTTCTGTTAACTCAAATTGGCTCAATTACTAGTTCTAAATAGTCTCTGTTTATGTATTTATTTATTTATTTATTTACTAACATTCCTTATTTCCTTTTAGTTTGTTTATCACTTTTAAATAAGTCTTCAGTTTATTTCCTTTTAAAGTTCCTTTCAGGTGGCCGGTCAACCATGGGCCTCTTTAAAACTTTTATTCAGTCACCAACACAATAAAAAATAATCTGATATATAATCTGAAATGAATAAACTAAATTCTTAGTTAAGTTTCCTACCGCTCTTTCAAACAGCAGCAACATCCACACACTGATGTCCAGACAAGATGAAGGCAACCACAAGCTGCGATGAAGGTCCAGTCAGCAAACGGAGTCGCTCCATGTTGTCGACCGAAAGAGCCTTCCCTCAAGAAAAACAAACAAACAGTTATATTCATCATATTGTCTAATTTTTCCTCTTTTACTGTCCATCATTGTAAAATGAACACAAACATGGCTTTACAATAACTAGTAAATATTTTTGACCAAAATGTTTTGGTTTTGTTACTGTATCTCAGTTTCACAGTGGCACATGCACAGTAGCTCAAACCACAATGCCAATACACACACATTACCTCATGTGCTTTACTGGAGCTA
>JAJHUR010088343.1:1458-13674 GCA_027495735.1 Lutjanus campechanus | reverse complement strand
GCTAACCATATGCAAAAGCTGGGTCTGCATTTGCCACTTCATTTATGCAAGATTATTGCCCGGCCTCTTTTAACAATCTCATAATACAGTCATGTCCATAATAGTCTTACAAACATTTTCAGTTAATAACTAAATAACTGTAAATGCATCTACAACTTGTGTTTATAGTCACGGTGTTTTATAATGTTTTATACTGTAAAGGAAAAAAAACGGTGAAACTAAAACAATAACAAGAAATAAGAGGAAGAAAAATAAGAAATTGATGTGTGCAGAATTTGATATCGTAGGGCAAACCATTGCATTTTTGATATTTATTAGTTATAAGTTATAAATGACACTCGGTCTTGAAAATTAGGACAAAAACATATATTGAAGGTGTATTGATTTCTTCTCTTCAATTATGCTGAAAAAAAATATTTTGAAAGATCATATTCTTGGCAATTCAACCTTGTAATGAAGCAACGTCATTGTGATTAAAATATTTATAAAACGGCATTTTTTGGTGGGCTGACGACTTCAATTTTGTCAACTCCTTCAGACACAAAAAGTCAGTATTTTCAATGCAGCACAGACGTCAACTCCATGAGATGGAATACCTGACGGGTTTATTTGTTTGTTTGTTTGTTTGTTTTTCATTTCACAGGATAGATAGTGGGTAGTCACTTTTTTTAAGTTGCTTAGTTTTCTCTCAGTGATAATCACAATACACCTTTTAAACTGTAGTGCTATTATTATTTAGATATATTAATAAATATTTTAGATATATTAATAATATTATAAAAGTATTAAAGCAGACAAAACATTTTCTAAACTACATATACAGTATGTCATATATATAAATCCTTAATCAATAAATGTTTGGCAAAAAATTGGAATTAGAGTATTCGTAGCAATTATTTCTGATGTTCTTTTTTAGGACACGATTTGTCAAAATTCTCAAGAATGGGTAATGATTAAACAAATAAATAAATGAACAGATAAATAGATAAATACGTATTATGGCTGTCAGTCAGATGCAGAGGTTAGGCCTGTATTTGCCACTTTGTTTATGGCAGATTTATTGCCCAGCTTTTGTCAGAATCTTCATAATGGAGTCTGATTATATTCGGGGCTACTTCTTGCTGATTTTCCAGAGTGACTCTGGTGAGCACAGGAGGGCATGTGCAATCTCTTTTGTCTGGATATAAAAGAATAAATATCCTGCTAAATCCAGAGTGCTCGCAGGGCCGGGCTAAAGCTGCCGCTCAGTATTCACCGCTGTGTCTCTCTTTGCTCTTTGGTTCCACCATCCTGGAACTTTCCTCCTTTTTTTTTTTTTTTGCCTTTCTCGCGGCGAGATGGAGCGAGGTGGAGGGGAGAGGACGGCGAGGGAGGGAGGAAAATGAATTGGGGCTGGCGTTTGATGTGTTGATTGGGAGAGGAGCGAGGACAGCAGCTGCACTCAGAGCCCTCCCCGGGGAGAGCAGGCTTGATAGCTAAATGAAGACCTCTAGTGCTTTCTTGTTAGCCAAGATGGATCCTGCACCCAGATGAAGCACAATTAGTCAATGGTGGCGGCTTTAGGTGTCCGCCGATCACAAGGCACAAGTCAGTGCTGCTCAGGGGCGAGGCTATTGGCAGTTAGCGCCCCGGGCTGTGTCCTAGCCCCGCTGGCCTTTTCGGGCCTCTTTACCACTACAGAGGAGAGAGCAGAAATCCCGAGCCGAGAGGAGCTGCAAATATCTCTCGTCAAATGATCCCTCTGGCATTTGGGATACAGCTGTGCACATCTGATTAGAGCGAGGCGGGCATGGTCCAGTTTGGCTAAGAAGTGCTTTCTCTTAGATCTCGGCGGCTTTCTCATCTGACACATAAAAAAAGGGAAAAAATTCTCAATAGAGTTGCAGTTTGCCCATCAGTCAGCTATTAAATCCCTCATGTCTGTGCGAGCCCACTGGCATACTGACAAGAGAGGATTGATTGCTGCTCTATCTTATGTTTAAGAGAAGCCCAATTTGTACTCTGTATCAAGTCTCTTGGAAATAAACCCCATCTTTGGCTGCTTTGGAGCGCTACTTCTCCTTGTTGCTATTCAGCGTCATATTTCTTTGTTGTTACTTTTCCATATTTTGCCTCCCAGACAAAACAAGCCATTTGAAACTATAACAAAACATGTTTGCTTTTTGTCTGCGTGCTACCGGTGCTCCATCCCCTCGGCATGTCCTCCTACCTCGGCAGCCGCTGCTAATGCCACTGGAGCAATGCAACATGGGGAAGTTTGTGCCACTGCATGATGAAGCATTCTATTTATATTAAAATGAGGGAGCTCCTCTGGGAGATATAGAGGAGAATGGAACAACAAACATGGAGCTTTAGAGGCGAAGGGAAGTGTGGGGGGACCGGTGACAGCAAAATGGCAACTCCTCCATACAAAGTGGCCCTAAGGACCTGAGGAAGAGTTATAATATGAACGGTGGCATCTGAGAGGGCCTTGTGGGTGTAGTGCACACACTCTGCACTTTGCCATAAAACAACACCCACGGTAATAAAGTAAACCCCGTAAATCCACAGACCACGCCGCACTATCCCCTTAAGTTGGTCTTACTTGGTGTTTTTTTTTTACTGTTAATGCGTTGACCAATGGTGTCGTAGCATCAGCTGACCTGTGATAGATTGTTGAGTCTTTGTCTGTTTGTTGTAGTACTTGTCAAAGCCTCTATTTGTTAGTATATTGACTACTGTCATTCATGCCCCCCCCCCCACCCAAGACAAATGACTCCTCAAAGGATTGTGTTGAGGCGAGAAACTATCGCACATTGTCATCTTTCAGTGAGGTTATTATTGTAGCAGGCTGTAGTTTAATTGCAGTTCGTTTTCAATTATATACAGAAAAGCAGTCTGGATAACGTACATGTCTGGAGACTGGGACATAAGAGATAGATGGAGAGATATAGATGGAGATAGATCTCCCGCAGTCGGCCCCAAATTGGCTGTGGGAGATCGTTGTTTGCATGATCCAGTTTAAATCTAAACCTAAAATAAAAACCATAATAGCAAGAGCGTTCAGTGTTTTTGCAGCGGAAAGCTAAAGCTTCTTTTGTATCATCACGCTGTTTCCTTGTGATGACGTCATTAAATTACATGCGGTACAAAACATGGTGACAACACATAGTGGAACCAGACATTTGCCCCAAAATGGCCGTGGGAGATTGTTCTTTGCATGTTCCTGTTTAAACTGACCTACAATAAAAACCCTAATAACAGGGGTTCCCAAACTTTTACATGCCACGCCCCCCAAATAGTATTTACCTTTGACCAGGGTCCCTCCTTTTGCAAGATGTCTTTAAAAACCCAACATCGACACTGTGGTGTGCTTTTGTTTCAAGTGACGCTGAAGTATAGATGGTCTTAAACACTCATTTGAGATACAGAAGCAGAGAACGCTTTTGTGTCACTTGTAGCCATTCTTCCATTATGTCACTTGATCCATACTTTATGTATGCTGCATCATACTGTACTTGCGAGTTCTATTGGCCAAGAGGTCTTAAAATTTTTTGCAGCTGTGCTTTTGCCAGCTCATCAGGTCTTTTGTTTTTCAAAAATGTGTCAATTTTTGTGAGTTAACAGAGGAGCAGAGCAGTTTCGTGGTAGTCCAGGTCAACTCTGACAGCTTATGACGCGATGAATTCTGTTTTGACTGGCAGGCAATTAGAAACATGCGCACAGCCAATAAGATTCTGATATATATGAAATTCTAAATGTATTTTATAATAATTCACATAATGATTATTTTTATCTTGTATTAATTATTATTATCATTTAGCATTTTGCTGATTCTTGGCACCCCGTGGAGGCCTCCAACTTCCTGTCCCCCTACTTTGAAAATCATTGAGCCAGAGCATTTGTTCCTTTGGCAGCAAAAAAAAAAAACAAAAAACGGAAACTACGAAACTACAAACACCTTTGCGCTCTACTCAAAAATGTTCAAATAAGTAAATGTTCATATTTTTACATTTCTAAATCTTTTGGAACAAAACTTTTTGTGTTTATTTAGTAAATTTTGATGTAAATACCTGATTTTTGTCATTTATTTTAATTTATGACACTATTTCAATACTTTTATCAATTGTTATAGTTTAGCAACTTACATAAACTTTGAGCTTAGTTTGCACAGATTTTAGGGCTATGAAGCATTTGGAGATACACAAAGAAATTACAGAAAGCAAAAATACCACTGTCTACACTAGCAGATGATTTTTTCTCAGAGTTCAAAGGGTTGCACACAACAACAGATGCAACACTATGTATTGAGTCTCAGTGGAATTGTATTGTAATAACAAACATTTTGTGTTGCAATATTCTGCCATCCAAATGAATGAATTTGACTTATTATAATCTAATGTAGTAAGTTGTTTAAATAGGTTTCAGCTTCTCAAATATGACTATTTTCTGGTTTGTTTACTCCTCTATGAAAGTAAACTGAACATCTTTTGGTTGTGGACGAAACAAGACATCTGAAGATGTTACCTTGGACTTTTGGACACGGTGATCAACATTTATCACAATTTTATGACATTTTATGGACCAAACAACAAACTGATTGATCGGGAGAATGATCAAGAGATTAATCAATGGTAAAAAATAATAGTTTGTCTTAGTGGCCAGTTGAACATTTTTTATCATATCGCCCAACCCTAATGGACGGATGACAGCACTTCATTTGTTTCACTCTTGACATTTTTTTTTTTAAAGAGGCTAGTGTCGGTATTACACATCAGTATAACAGAGGCTCATGAAAAAAAGACCATTCCTCACAACAACTTGCCCTAATAACCTATATTATCGTTCAGCCATGGTAATAAAGGCCAGTGGGCAATAACAGCT
This sequence comes from Lutjanus campechanus, assembly GCA_027495735.1. NCBI lineage: Eukaryota > Metazoa > Chordata > Actinopteri > Lutjaniformes > Lutjanidae > Lutjanus > Lutjanus campechanus. The sequence continues at coordinate 8,811 of JAJHUR010088343.1, read as the reverse complement.
GGGTTTTCCTCTTTCTCACCAAGAGCCTGGCGAGAGTGGAGGAGAATGGACCCTGGCCCTGCAGTCTGTCTAGTTAATTAAGCTCAGGGGTGAAGGTGTTATTTGTGGGAAAGAATCCAATTATTTTGCCTCTCCACTCCCGAAGAAGAGAGGGGTTTGTGTGGTGATGATGATGAAGATGAAGATGATGATGATACCACTCAGAGGCAAGATAGCCACTTCATGACTTAAGGAGTTCATTCTTTGTACCTCGCCTCCCTCCCCCCCCCCACCTCCTTTTCCTTCCCTTCCCTTCTCCCGGATTAACCAATTCCCGCATGTAGCCCCCTCGCCTTTTAACAGAAACGGTGATATTTCATTTGGTGAAGTGCAAATGTGATTGTTGGCGCTTCAGAATACACAAAACAAATTCAAAATTGTAGGTTTCAGCGTGTCTCCTGGTGGGAAATTCTTGGGATGATTAAAAAAAAAGAATACTCCTGTTCATTGTAGCTTCAAAGGCAAAAGGGGGCTTATATGAAACAAAAGAACCAATTAAAATCTCTGAAACCTTAATTACTACTTTAACATCTAAAAACAGACTACTATATCCCTGTCTGCCTTGGTGTAATGGATAGCCTTGTTTGAGCACAGATTTTTTGCATTTCTCCGTGCAATTAGTGGCCTAAGGTAGGGATCAGTGGACCCTATACTCTGAAAGAAAAACCTGAAACAAATGTAGGTGTTTTCCTTTTTCAAACTGCGCTTCAAAGCAGTGATTACGCATATTTTCCTCATGAGATAAAGTCAAAATAGATGTGTTTTATTTTGATTGCCAAGCACCGATTTCACACGTGTACTAAAGCGGTAAACCACATCATTCTTGTGTTTTATTCGGTGATATATTTGGTGCTAAGCAGACTTTGCTGTGTTGTTTCTGCGCTGCACCATCCAGGGATCATTTGGCAAACAAACCGTGTGGCCACCGCTGGCATTCATTTATTTGTGTTTTGTAGTCTGTGCTATTTTCTGTCTGGTTGAGTGTGGTAACTATCACCGTTCAGGCTAACAACCGCACTGTTCTTTTTGCTTTTTATTCTGATTATAGCAATTCCTGCAGCTGCAGTTGCTTCCTGTGTGTCACCAGATGCACAGAATGTTAAGATTAGATTGTAAAGGTGGAGTCAGCAATTCTGGTGAAAAGATAGATAATTGCTGAGTCTCATTTGCAGGTTGTCAAGTACTGATGCTTTGAATTGGTGGCTTGGACTGACCTGGGTATGAGACTCAACATTCATCTATTTTTCTCCACCTTAAAGATAAGATTTTAATTTAAAGGGGCAATATGTAACAATTGTGCATCCAAAAATGAGTACTGCAGTCCAAATAGTGAGTTGGAGCCATAGACTGTATATTAAATTGGTTGAAACCCTGCTTGACATATGATCTATAGTTAAAGCGAGTTGTTTCGCCCGCCCACTCCTCCCCAGACTTGAGGAAGCTCAGGCAGGCTGCAAGAACACTGCGGGAGTGCAAAGACGACTGCAACATTATAACTTGACATTAACAATCAAGTAAGTTGATCAGCTGTTTACAACTGTCGATTGTCGGTCAATGTAAAGTTAAGCCCGTTATCCTGAAAACAAAAGCCCCCTGCTCTGAAAACACACACTCTGGAGTTTGTGGTAAGTGGCGCATCATATACAGACACCAACTTAATCAGCAAACATTCAGCATTAATTTGAACTCTAATTAATGGGAAACGGAAACACAATAACACAAATTATGGGCCGGAAAAGAAATTTCAAAAGAGGACACCACAGCTGTAGTGTTGTTGTCAGAGAAACGAGTATTTCAACTTATCCTTGATCTCTGATGACATATCGTGGTTATTTTATGATTTATTATCGTAAATATATTACAGATTTCTCCTTTAAATTTCCTTTTGATTATTTGAACATGTTGGGTCAGCTGTAGATGATATAGATGTTTGTTTTCCAGTAGAGGAATTGCAGTAAAATAGCCAACCTTGTCATTGTGAGCGACAGGAATCATTTGGCTTTTAAACACATTTGATTTGAAAGATAAAAGATGCAATGGGACTCGTCCAAGTGCAAGTTAATGAGAACAGGTTGAATAAATGGGAGGTAGGTGGCTAATGTGAGGCAGAAATATCACAAACAAGCTGCCCAAACATGGTAAGAAAGAAATAGTAGTCATTCCGATTAAATTTTGCTTTAATGTTGTTATGCAGTTTGTATATTAAGGATATATCAGGGTTAAATGTGAAACAAAATGGATATCCATCATGGGCTAGGGTTTAGACCAAATCAGACTGACCAAACAGAGTCAGATTTGGCTTTTTGGGGGTGGGCCTACAAAGAAGAATGTCCATAGACGTCTTTTAAAAGCAACACATGCCCCTCAATAATAACTGATGGATCTTAATGATTAAATAGTTCATGTGTTTGATTCAATTGTGATATGACGTCTTTTGCTTTCTCTGTTTGTACTGTGTGTTATATAAAGTTAGTTTTATTTTCTTTTTATGTAAAACGTGCTTTGTTTTCCCCATCTTTGCCTGTAGACTAAAGGAATGTCTGAAAATGTGACTGACAATAACGTTAAGTACAATTATTTGAATACATTTTAACCACAATGAATGCATTGCGAAGAATCAAAGCACTTTAAATTCAAAAATAGCTTCATTCATACTTCTTTTTCCTCGGTAATCTCATGTTTTGCAGCATTTGTGTAAAATCACGCTGAGAAATGTGTCTACCTGTCACATGTGACACGTTTCCCTAATTGGAGTTTTGCTTGAACAAACCTGAGCCTGTTTGACGGGACTGTTTGTGTGTGTTCTCGTGCACATGCAAAGACACACCATACCGTTTCACGCTTTCATGTCTCCGCTGGGAGAGACGGAGGGGCCCCTAATCTGCGCCCGGGAGAGCTCACCCTGCTCTCCCCTCCTGAACTTTGTCTCGGTGCGGGTCACCTCGCCAGGGCCACGGGGGAGCGGCCGCCTCAGCCAAGCCCTAATCCTGGAGAGTCGATAGATGCTAGCATGGCTGCAGGCCTCAGCTCCACACACGCGCCCCAGGGAGAGCTGCTCATTTCAATAAATGTAAAGTGATGCTGTCCACAAGCAAACATGAAAGCCACACACACACATACGTTATTATACATTCGTACACATACCCACACATGTGAGCCGGAGCTCATATGTACGCAGATGTGATGGAGAATTGGTTGTCCTCAGGGCAAAATATGGAGGAGTGATCCGGTGATGTAGTTAAATGACAGGCAAGCGAGTGGAACATTTGCTCGCTTGATGCTGTCGATGCGTCGCTGCTGCCCCGATAAGACCTTATTTACATTTGTCAGGGTGGAATTGATTTCTTTTTTGCCCTTTACAGACTGCTCAAACTGCAGAGTGGATGGGAGCTGTGTCACACGCCTGCGTTAAAGCCAAGAATGTCTGTCAAAAGTCTGGGTTATAAAACCCTGACAACTTTTGGGGGGAAAAAAAGAAAGAAAATGAAAAGAAAAATCAGGACTTTTCTCACATTTTATTTCTTACATACTGCAGCACGTGTGGCCACACAAGCCTACAACCTTCACCTTTATGTGTGTGACAGGGACATATGTTGATGTTAACCCCCTGTGGAGAGAAGGCTGCTGGGATATCTGTTTGTGTTTGTGTGGATGTAAGCCCTTGATATGTGTGTGTGTGTGTGTGTACGCCTGCCTATATGTGCACCATGTGTGTGTGTGTGTGTGTGTGTGTGTGTGTGTGCATGCAGGGGGTGTCAGGCAGAAGGGGACACAATGAAATGGGTGGCTGAGCGGGCGCCTCCCACCATTAAAGCACTAAATGGGCAGCCGGAGGTCCCAGTGAGTGTGTGAATGAGGAGGGTTCTCCTGGGAGGTGAAGGTCAGCGGGTTTCTGATGGGACTGTATGATTAAGGTCAGACCCGGCAACTAATGTGACTGTGTGTGGCGTCGAGATGGTTGCCAAACTCTTAAGGGTTAAGTTCATGATTTTTTTAACGGGCCAAGGTTAAGTTCAGGCACCAAAAAAGAAAAACAGTAATGTAATCGTCACTCGGGAGCTGTTTGTAATAGATGAGGACGAAGACGGGATCATCATGTAACAGTTTTTAATGACATTTTAACATGGATTCCATGCGCATTGTGTTTAGGCATACTGAACATTTTATGAAAACATGAAAAAGAAGCTGAATGTCTTTTTTTTAAATAAGAAATACATTTGCGACAAGTCTTTTTGCACGATGAGGAGTGTACAGATGTAACTGTTTTACCAATGCAAGTACACGTTCTTTATTATTTTATTATTTATCGCTAAACATTACTTCAAAATAAAATTAATGACTTTTCCCATCACCAATTAATTTCTCCACTGTTATCATACGTATATTTAAATTGTTTGATTAAGTAAGTGTTTCTTAAATGGGGGTAATCGCACCCCTAGGGGTACTTTGGAGTACTACAGGTTTTTTTTTTTTTTTTCTTTTAAATGTTGATTTAAAGGGCAACGTTTGCTCACCTGTTACACATGCGTGCATAGAAGAAGAGTTAATGATAATAAAAAAAAAAAAACTTTTTCTGCACTTGCAAATTCAAGATATATTAACAAAGTTTCAGAACAGATATTGTGCGTGTGTGTGTGTTTTTGCATTTTACAATGTTAATTAAAAAAAATATCATTCATACCTACTGTAATTTCTAAAATAATTGTTCTGGTGATACTACTATAATGAGTTCAATGGAAAATATAAATGTAAGATAGATTAACCACATTTTATATTCAGTATTACTATTTTCAATGTAATTGCTAACTGCTGAAATCTGTCAAAAACTAGCAACTGCTGTAAAACCTCACAGAAGAAAAAAGCAACACAATTATTGTGAGCCAGAAGAAGTCGGTTTCTGTATTGAATGACAGACAAACATCAAGAAATTGATTTGTGGTTGAAACGTAGCAGTGACACAGCTGAAAACACGGAGAAAGAAGTGAAAAAGAAAGTGGAAGCAGCCAACAAAGTGCAGTCAGTTTCAGGAAGAACATATTGTAATGGGATTTGGCTCACTGAGCTGAACTTTCCGTATATTGTTAGTCAAAGTATCATCTTTATTTTTTTCTACCAATTTTTTTTTGCACTGATCAGTGTGTTAAAAAAATTCTAAGGGGGGAGATTACTGAAAACCAAATTGAGGAGCTCATCATAGAGGGTGTTGTATACAGATTGTAAAGCATATTGTCGATCAATTTGGACGACTTAAATAAATCATCTTGACTTGACTTTAGTTTATAAAAGGTCTGAAATATATGAAGGATAACCCCTCATATCTTCCCAGAGGCCAGAGGCCGCATGTACATGTAATCCCTAAAAATTCTTGTTTTGTCCAATTTACATTCTGTTTGATTAAGATATAAATCAGAGAAATGTGACAAATCCTCACATTAGAGAAGATCAAATCTTTCTTAATTATGCCTAAACTATAAATGTGCCATCAAAATTGTTGGTTTATTTTCTGTCGACTGACAAATTCACTAATCGACTAAAAATTTCATATTCAGTTGTACTTTCCCGCAAACCTTCTTGCAAACTTGTAGAACATTTTGGAACCAGAATATTTTTCAGTTTGTGTGTGACTGTTCTGCAATCCAGTGACGACGTGGTGACAGCACGAGGTGTGTTCTGGGAATCTAAAACTGAAGAGGATGAAAAATGTCATCTCCGGGCTGCAGATAACATCAGGTTGTCGGCGGGCACTCGCTGCCTCTGCACTCCATTAAATTTTAACGAGATCTAAACAATGCAATGATATTTTGACAGATCCAAGAGGGTCACTTCCAAGGATACAATCATTAAAACATCATCACGGGATAATGACATCCCCGACGGTCCTCACCTACAGCCAATCCAGTGACTGACAGATACACACGCAAATAGATAAATGTGACCTCCAGCACTGAGGGTATTTCACTTATAGCTGCCAGACGGGCCCTGCACCTAAAAAGTGTTTATTAACAAGCCCTCTCTAAAAAAAAATAAATTAGAAGTGGCCCTCCCTGCCTATCTCCTTCAAATCAAACTCTAAAAGATTATTCCACATAATTATACTAAAGGGCAATTGGTTGATATGTGGCAGGGTCGGAGGTCGTGGCCTGGTATAAGCAATCTGTAGGCTTTGGTTGGCAGGCGTTAATACGCAACCAGGCGTCAGCCTCTAACCCTATTCCCCAGGCTGATTGCTACCTGTCACCTCCCTTCAACTCATGTAAATTGCATCTGGTTTCTGCAGGAGGGGGGGAGGATGGGGATATGTGGATTTTCAGTGGTGTATGTGTGTATGCATTTGTGAATACATGCCTGCCCGTATGTGTGTGTGTGTGTGTGTGTGTGTGTGTGTAAGTTGGGGCATGTGTCCACTCTCCACCACAGCCGTCCTGCTGCTGCTGTTGGGTGGTAATGGCTTCTCGGGGCAATCAGAAGAAGACACTTTCTTGACTCATCTCCTTTAATGGTGTGTCCTCCTCAGGCTAAAATTGAACAGTCCCGACGTGGCCTTAGGCGGCCGATGAAAATTCAATAATTCGGCTCAGTCAACGTCGTGTCATTTTTATTTTATTTTTTTGAGATGGGGAGTGTAATTACGCTGCACTAACATGACGTCTGGACAGGGACGTGTGTTTGTGTGTAAGTGTGTGAGCGGTGGTGTAAAGGGTGATACCTGGAGCATCATAGTTTGGGAGGGGGACATGTCATCTTCATGCACCCGTCGATCTGATACCGGGGTGACACCACAGCACTGCTCAGATTTGATCATGAGAAGCTGAACTTGTGTCGTCAGAAGTAACATTTTCAGGTAGATGTAACGATTAGTTGATTAATTGATTAGTCGGTTGACAGGAAATTAGTTGCTGTTTTGAAAATCAATGAATAATTTTTCAAGCAAAAATGTCAAACATTGCAAACTTCAGCCTCTTAAATATGAAGATTTGCTGTGTTTTTTTGGTCATTTATGGCAGTAAATGAAGAGTTTTGGACTGTTGGTTGGACAAAAGAAGCAATTTGAAGACATCACTTTGGGCTATGGGAAATTGTAATGCAAATGCTTCACTTTTTTTTTAACATTTTATAGACTAAACCAGTGATTCCTTTTTTACCTCGACCCCCCCCCTACATGTATTTAAGAAAAACAGTCAAAAATGAACATCAGTTATAATTGTGTCCAGTCTTAGAAGCTTTTCCTTTAGTAAATGTCTTTTTTCTAGTATGAGTTCAACATTTTTTCTTTTAACAACCTAACAGAGTTGCTTATATAATTCATTACACAGA
>JAJHUR010088338.1:0-35448 GCA_027495735.1 Lutjanus campechanus | reverse complement strand
CATCTCCTCTCCTCTCCTCTCCTCTCCTCTCCTCTCCTCTCCTCTCCTCTCTGTTGATAGCCAACCTTTCACTGAGAGACCTGAGATAACATTGCAAGGGAAAGAAATGTGAGAGGAAAAAGAAGAGAAAAAAGATGGAAGACTCTGTAGTTTGTCACAAATTCATTAGAAAAATCTTATTTAAAAAGTCTTTCTGTGTTCAATCCTTTTTTATTATGAATGTCTTTATGATGTCCAATGTCAGCTGCAAGATCTAAATATTTAAATGCATTTAAGGACAAAAGTCAGCTGCAAATACAAAATAAATCTTGGCAACAGGATTTTTGTCATTTGCTGTCCAACTGTTCTGACTATAAATGTGGGACTTTTAATGGTTTTGTTGATTGAATGAACCAAACCTTATTTATTTTGGGGGTGTATTTTTGACTGCATTATAGTATCCTTACCAATTATATCATGATTTCATGGCTATATACAACACCTTTCATGTTTCTAAATCCAGCCTGAATCCATCCCTCCAGGGGGATGAGGATGATCCTGCTTTTTGGCACCTGAACTACCCTGATCTCCGCCTGTAACCACTGACAAAATGCAGGAACAACGCTTTAAGCGTGATTGGATTACTGAATCCTGATTCTAATCTGAATTACCAAAATCCTCAGATTCAATAAAACTGGAGTATTTAAATCCTATATTATTATCTGTGTTCATTCTTGCTGTATCAAGCAGGTGGTGAATGACAGGAAGTTTTACCAGCTGTTCAAGCATGTCACTTCAGCTGAGTCATGTTACAATTAGGCCCTCTCATCATGAACGCGAATGCAGAGTCAACGCAGCTTTTTAAATCACTGTTCTGCCTTGTTTAAAGGGATAGTTCAGATTATTTGAAGTGGGGCTGCATGAGATACTTAGCAATAGAAAGCGTATTACCTACAGTAGATGGTGGCTGAGACACTACCAGTTTGGAGAAACAGAGAGGAGCACCACTACAGAAGCTGAGCAATGTACTGCTGTGGACAGGGTCAGCAGCACAATGTATTTTAACCACTCAAAATAATCGATATTAATGTAAGTGTACACCTTATAAAGTTTTCACTCATTTATTCCCATCAGACAGCCTTTTCCAACAGGAAACAGGCTGTTTTGTATCAATTACAATATTGACATCACAAAGGACATGATGCTTTAACTTGTTGAAATGATTTCATTGTGTGTATCAGTACTTTTTGAACATATTTTGAGAATACAGCGATAGCACTAACAACTGTGATCATTTTGGTCATATCATCGTGATATAAAATCTTAGGGCCAGATCCACAAAGAATGGATTGCTCCTGCTAATAGTGCCATTATTTGCGCAGAATTAGCTCACGCAATCTTCCCTGTTTTAGCGCCTTACCCTCAAAAGAATTTGCTCTAATCATATGCCGGCGCTAACATGCCCACAGAGTTTGGCAGCTGAGCGCAATTTGCGCCTCTGTGCAGCGCTGTCCGTGGTTCTGACACGGAGCAGAGCTAACCAATAGATAGACTTAACGTTTTACTTTGATTCCTGTTAGCTTTCCATTGTTGCAAATATAACTTTTGGTCTGCATTCCACTTTCTCCCGATTCTAACAATCCACAGACAGAAGGGAAACGACAGTGAGCCGAAAGGACAGTCAGTAAGGAGAGAGAGTGTGTGTGTGTGAGAGAGAGATGCAGAACAGCTGTTTCTATGACATTCCATCAAGTTGCCCCATGTAAAAACAAATGTGAGTTAATTTTGATTGAAGATCTCTCCACATTAGTTTTCATTCACAAAGATCAGATTATGACCTTAATATTGAGGCCAAAACGCACTGAAGGCAGAACGCGCACTGAGAGCATGACGTGCGTCAATTTGCCTTAATGCCTCCACTCCAAACTTGTTTACATTTTGGAGTGTCAAATGAGGACAAGAGGAGTGTTCTCTGCACCTGCAGTACATGTACAAAGTACAAGTACAAGTACAAAGAGAAATTGCGCGGATTTAATACACGGGTCTCACTGGCGTTAAATAGCACCGCTTTACTGCCTTTTGAGGATCTGGCCCTTAGTGTACACTTAAACCCTTTTTAGGTGGCTTAAATAAGTTTTGCTGCTGACCCTGTCCACATCAGTACATTGTTTAGCTTCTGTGCTGATACTCCTCTCTACTTCTCCAAACTGGCAGTGTGTCAACCAGCACGTACTGTAGAAAATACATTGACTATCAATATGTCCCCCATACAACCCCACTTGAGATAATCTGAACTATCCCTTTAAGCTGACCAACAGCTAATATTCTATAAGCTTGTCAGACAGCTATCTATGTATCCAATCCCTCACATAAACAACTTCCCAGAATCGGCTGTTATGGGGAAGGAAAGAGGAAAGCAGAGTTGCATTGCGACAGCAAGCAAACCAGCAACAGTAAATGTATTTTCTGACATTTGCCTGCTCATACTTCCTTGCCCAAAGCAAATAAGACAACAGTTGAAAAGAAGCATTGTTTAACTTGTACACATTCACAGGTTAGTGGAGCTGCCTGAGTCGACAGAATGAGGTCTGTGGGGGTAGGAGGAAAGACTGACAGAAAGATATACAGAGGCAAAGACAGTCTATTCTTTGTCTAGAATCAGTCTAAATAATCTATTCTCTGTCTTAGTTCACCCTTTGATGAAACAAGGTGTATACATTTGTGGGTATACAGATAACAACTATCTTTTCAGGACAGGTCTCACCATTAAGCAAACTGGCAGTGCATTAGACTGAATCTAATTCGGTGGTCTTGCATTGATGGCCATGTGTACTCATACAAACACACATACACACACACGTGCACACACACACACATAGAAACAGGAATGTACCGTCACCAACGCCAAGCCTAAAGATATGTCATGTGCTCATATCAACGTGTCACGCCTGCTCAGGCTCAGTACACAGCATGCAGAGATAACCGGTGTTGCGAGGGAGGGGAAGCTACAGAACAAATGCAGTAATAAATGAGGGAGAGCAGCTGTCGTTTAGCCAAACTGATTACAACTCTACTGCCATTTACTGTAGGTGTTTAGCCTGGAACCAGCAAAGCAAAGCTATCCGTCCCTTGGCAGACGAAATGACATGAGATAGTGTGCTCACTGACATTTCTCCACATTTGTCAGTTCTGTGATCATTGCAGCTATGCATACACAGAATGCAGCTTATGTGCCTAACACCTCCTCTCACAGTCACCTCGAGGGCTAGACATTTACCAGTGACTGACAAATTACAGCCGTAAGTGGGAAAAAACACAGACAACACTGAAACAGTTGGCGTCGATTCAATCAGTCAAATGTGAGACTCAAAATCTGGCAACAAACTAATTGCCACAAGTTATTTTTTAAACAGTTACAATGTCTGTGCGGTGTTCGAAAAAGGTTAATTTACTGTTGTTGTAGTTGGCATCCTCTGTAAATAACAGTTTATATATTTGTCATAGTTTTTGTGCAGGTCTAGTGGTACGCACGAAAAAACCCTAAACAAACAGGGCATGCATAATGGCATATTGATGAGGTTGGCTTTGGATGGTTGGCACAGAAGGGGATTTGCAATCTATATTTGTAGTCAAATTTTTGTTCACTCAGTATATTCAAGACTTCAAACAAAGTGATCATAAAGAGAGGATGACATCATAATGGGGGCACCACAATTTTCCAAATTCACAGTTTAATTTGCCTTTTGATTTTAAGGCCTCTGTACAATCAAACAGGTGTTTTCAGTTAATCTGGCTGATTAGACCTGTGCTCAGGACTGTGTGGGAGTGTAGAATGCAAGTGACTGACATCTTCCTGAGCCTCTTGTTCACTTTGTTATAGCTGTGAGGGTGGGATAAATCAGACCTTTATCATTCTTATTGGTAGATGAAATTTGTGACTTAATTAATTCCCATCAAATCCACCTTCAACCAGAGTAACTGAAAACACCTGTGTGGAGTACAGAGGCTTTCAGGTCACAATTTGATCTGATTTTTGTTACCCTGTGACCACAAACATCATGCTAGTATCACGCTTGCATGACAATAATGTTCACTCCACATTGAAGTCTGCGTCTATACAGGTTCTGTTCTGTCTTTTCATGCATTTCACAGTGTCAGCAGCAAAACCTACTTACTTAGTGAGCAGTTTCCCTTTGATATGTGTGAATATTTCTGTTCTGATTTGCCATCAACAAGATGCATAGTGCTGTGACATCCCAGTGAAGTTGTCTTGTGGCAGTAAATGTACAGTGAGGTTGCATGAATAAACACAGCAGAAGAAGTTCAAGAAGTTCCTGTGTCTTGCTTCCCAGCTGCTGGTTGAAGTGAAGGGAGAGTCTGGATACAGAGAGAGGTACAGGAGAGAAATAAAAATACTGGGAGAATCGCTCATTAATTTCGATTATTGAAATTGAAAGCTCATTTCAATCAATTTTCATATAAATATTAAAATTGTGACACCCTCTTAATAAGTTGCATTGATTGCCAGATTTTTTATGTTTGCTCTTATGTTTCTTTTCTACTGGTTCAGCTTTATTTGGACCAGTGTCAGTGATGTTTGTTGATGTTTATGTTAACTTTACCCCCCATCTGCTCATTCGTCTTCTCTCTCATCAGTCCCTCTCACTTCTTACCCATCTGCACTTTTGCTTTGCTCCAGAGTTTTAGAGAAAAACATTAATATATTTGGTTGTCTTTTCTGTTTTTTTCTGTTTTTGGCAGCCCCAGGCTCACATTAGCTGTATTAACTGTATTCCAAACACTCACAGTCTGCAGTAATTTAAAGGGACTCTGCTAACAGTGGCACTCGCATCCAAGAGTTTACCAGGCAACCACACAGAGATTGACACAAATTGTTGATTTCCGAATGAAGGGATTTAGCTTTTTTGGTTTGTTTGTTTGTTTGTTTGTTTTGTTGTTTTTTTAAACACTGTTGAGTACAAACTGGTTAATATTTGTGTTGTACTTGAGAAAAGGTTAGATGAATTGTGTGGATTAGTAAAGGTTAACAGATTTTGGAAAGAAAATCTACTTTTTTAGTGTTGGCTTAAAGCTTTAGGATGTTGAAACACAGTTTCAGTACTTTGGATACCTTGGGTATCGTTTCTCACCATTCAGCCAGACATTCTTTAAAGTACTCTACAAACAGACTGTCTAATGGTCTTTACTCTTCAGATCTTTGTGGAAAGGTTACAAAAAACCAGGGTGCTCTACTTTTTATATGATTTCTCACAAATTACCATAAGATAAGAATATTCTTTCATGTGTTCTCACATGAAAGAAAATATAAACACCTGTACACAAATAATCAAGCCTCTTTTCTGCTGAACCCAAACATGCACAGCACACACACACACACACACACACACACACACACACGCACCCTGCACTTGAGTGAGGTGTTCTCCGAGTCACTTTGATGGAGAGTGAAAGCAAAGTAGCCTTGGCTGCTCATATTAAATGAAGTTTGTAGAAAAGCATTGTATAAAGGAAGGCTTGAATGAATCTCTTGAGCAGCCAAGGCCACAGAAACAGACTAAATGAAATGCTTTGCACACTGAGCAGTCCACATGGTCTTTTCTTAAAAGTACAGACCAGTCCTTTGTGCAGTTTTGTTTTGTATATCACAATGCACCCCTGGGACACAACAGGTATGAATCATATCTTCAAGGCATCACCCCACTCTGCAATTGTAGTGTGCGCAGCACTATATCACAGATATGAAGTCCACTTTGAAGACCACAGAGTATCTTTCAACGAGCCATCCAATTTCAGCAGATCCATTTAAACTCTCACATCTTGCCAAATTCTCATTAGGCCTCTTTCTGGAGCCTCTTATTGCAGTATTGATTTCCATTCCAGTTATGTCTTTTGGAAGATTACATTTTCATATAAGTAAAATGTCTACAAGGGTTTCCAGCAGAGAAGACTGCATGACTGTGGCTTACTGTAGGGAAGTACTGATGCATTAATTTTCAGATTGAACAAAAAGTTTTGAGGTCACATTTCGATAAGATTTTTGATGTGTTTGAATCTATTCATACTAGGGCTGATATGAATGCTTCGAAGCATCTACCATTGCCACGGTAATCAATATCCAAATCAGTATTTAGATGCTGCAGGCATTATGTTCATGGGTTGTCCTGCCATCTCATTCTCATTCTCATGATTTCTCAAGAATGAACTGATTAGATTTTGGTGATCAGATGGTCAAGGTCACTTTGACCTCATAAAACTCTTTTTTTTTTCTTTTTTTTTCACATTAATGTCAAATAGGATAAAATGATGAAGTGATTAAATTTATATCTAAAACTCACTGTGACATCATAACATTCTGCAAAACAGTTGAAGCTCTCTATCAGTCTTCTGTACTCCTCTGTAAACAAAGTCTCTTAATGAAGAAAGCATGTTGCTCACTTGAAATTATTCACTGGACTCACACATGTCAATATAGTGATAACTTTAATTTTCATACTTAATACCTTTTATTAAATTCCTTCCCCACATACATTACATTCGTCTGCACAAACATGGATGCAACCTGCAATTTTCCTGGTTGGCAGAAGCATAAAACTGTGCAGTGGCAATTCTAGAGAGAATAAGGAGAAGTTGAAAAAAAAAGCAAAAGACTGATAAAGAGCAAGAAATGGAGCTCCTCTATAGCATTTAATTAGTCTCAAAGCCTGTGCGCATATAAGCCAGGCACATGCACATAATAAGAGCACGCAGAGTAGTATCTGTGAGCCGAAAAGCATCCTCTCGAGGGAGCATTTCTGCTCTGTGTGCACAAATGTGGTCCCGCTAGCATGGGGCTGTTACGAGCTCAAGCATGACCCTCACTACACACTGACAACTGCTCAACACTTGCTTGCTCTGCAAGTTGACTTTTGAGATGTTGGATGCAGGGGTCGAATAGACAGTGACTCACGTCTCCCCTGCTCATAATTGCAATTATAGCAAAGTGCATAAGTAAATAATGGCTGCTTTGAAGCCCCCAAAATGGTATTCAGAACAGCCCTAATTCAGAGATAAATTACTTACATTACCACAAGTGCTATTTTTATTTCCAATTATTACACAGCTTTGTTGAACCTTGGTTGTGATTGGTTTATTATGGAATAAGGTTTAAAGGCTGGGATTTTGGAATAGCAGGCTGTTGCTATGGACACAGGTCTGATCAGACTCCAGTGCATCAATAAAATCATTCTTAAATCAATTAAATAATTTTTAAATTGATATTATGCTTCAAATTATTGATTTTCTTTTACAGCAAGTAGCCTTTAGATAAACAGTGAACAGGCAATATTACATATCCTTGTGCAAACAGCTGTAGTTATAGAACAGTTTGATTAGCACATTTGTAAATACTACCAGAAGCTGATTTTTTTAGCATTGCTATTTACTGTCTGGCATATTTGTAGTGTTACAGCTGGTTAAGACTAATGCGTGTGTTTAAGATGGCACTCTTCTGTTGTTTAGTCAACAATGTGCACATGTTCAGCATTCTATAATAGAGAGACAGCAAAATATTATCATACCAATGATCTCTCTGATTTTTCTGTTTCCTGCTGCTGCCATCTCACATTCATTAATGTCTCTCGGTGTGCCTCTTCTACCCCTCTCTTTCTTTCCTTCTGACTACTTGACTGTGTGTGGATAGTGTTCTCCAGTAGACCCCAAGAGACATTAAACTGTACACTGTTTCTGCTTTACAGAATGTAAAATAGAGTAGAGGGACGATTAATGCAAAACAAAAACATTATGAACTAGTTTTACCACATGAAGAGAGCACAAGAGAAAGAATCAACTAACACGCTTCTGAACATTACACTGTATCACATAATTGTGCATTTAATAAATCACATTTTGATCCAGCTGTAGGGGTTGAAGTGTGTCTCTCAGCAACACTGCTGAGCGGAGATAACCTTCATCACTTTAGTTTGCTGGTATTTAAACAGTTTGTGATATTTACTAACTCTCTGTCTGTCTGTCTCTGTTTGTCTCTCTGTCCAGCTTTAAGGGACAACAGGATCGAGCTGGTGCATGCATCGTGGTCGGAGTTGACCATCAGTATCAGTGATGTCACGCTGTCTGACGAAGGCATGTACACCTGTTCTCTCTTCACCATGCCGGTCAGAACAGCCAAAGCCTACCTGACAGTTCTAGGTAAGTAAGATCTAAAGAAAAACTTTAATTCCTGCTTAATGGAAATGGTAATTTGTTTATATGCTGTTACATAACATCAGTCTGGAACAAGCTGATTTGCCAGTGTAAACACCTCAAAAATCCTGCATTTGCCAGAATTACTTTGAACAGCTTTTGAGCAACAGGTGCTTTCAACAGCAAGCAAGAGGTTAGTGAAAATGAGAGAGGAAAGAAAACGTTGCATCCCTCTCTTAGACATTCCTTGTGGCTTATGGTCTACGTAGGCTGCTCTCCACAGGATTGTTGAATATACAAAATGTTCCAGAGAGAAGTTCTTGTTCTTTGAATCTTATACCATGTCCTTGCTGTATGCACATGTCCAGCTATCATGTCACATTACATAATATCGGATGTTCTCAGTTCACACTCGATCAGTTAAATATACACTTCTGTCACGTGATCAAACCATGTTCATGTTAGCTGTGCAGTTGAGATGAGACTGGAGAAGTAACCAGTCAAGTAAAAGTTGGGTATCAGCTCTCTCTCTCTATGTTAAACAGAAAACATGTTTCATTTTGTGATATTTACATGTTTATTGAAATGGCAGACAAAATAGCCGACAGCAAGTAGGCCGGTATTAGCGATGGTCAGTTACCTGAATAAGCCAGCTCCCTGGCAATCTTCCTCCTGCCAGCTACCACATTATTTATTTTTTATTTTTTTGTAGTTAAATAAGGTGTTTCCATCTGCATAACCACAAAATATAACAGAAGAAAATCTCATCTTCTTCATTTTCCTTTCCTCCTTCACTGGATAATCTACTACTCAGTGTAACTTTGCCTAGAAAAATGTAATCAAAAGCACACTTTATCTGATTTACCTTAAAAGAGCAGACGTTAAAACTAGTACTATAGAAATAGCTAATTTTCTTGCAGATGGTCTTGTTTGCTTATGTAGGTCATATAAAGGCACCAGTATTAAATTGCTTGTTTCATAACCAATTAAAAACTCCCTCTAGTAGCTTTAATTTGACCCACAAAAATGAAAAAAATATTATTATAAAATTATTATTATTTTTATTTGGGTTTGGAGCCCAACTCAAGCTCCAACAATAAGTTTTGAAAAAGTTTTACCAACTAATAACGTTTTGTTAGATAATTTGCTTTTCTTCTTTAGATAAACTTGAATTGTGAAAAATTGTAGACGCCCGCATTTTAAAAATGTGAATAATGGTTAATAATATTTTCACTTGCAACAATTTAATTTTCAAGCCTCCAACTAATGACAAATCAGGTTCACAGCTCACTGTCAACATTTTTTGAAATGTAATTATGTTTGGGTTTCTAAGACCCAAAGATTCAGGTTTATCTGAAAAAGGAAAGTTAAATATTTTCTCAACTTTTTTTGAGGTGCAGCACTTTCATTGTGAGCAACAGGAGTAAATAGAAACAGGAAGTCTAACTAAAGTCCATCTTAAAACACCAATTCATGCTGCACAGTGCTGCATTTCTTACAACTAGTTTGGACATTCACATTGCAATCAATCTGATATTATGACATCAAATCAAATCAGTTGATCTCAAAACAATAGTACATCACCAAACATAAGATTGGCTAACAAAAAATGCAAGGCGGAGTCCATTACTAGTAGTTGCAGTTAGCAAAAGATGTGTTAAAAGGTTTCAATAAATTTACTTGAAAAATTAAGCCATTAGTTCAGGAAGAAGTGAGTTTATTTCAAAGGTTTGTTAACATTACAAGGCCTAGATTTTGTAGCGTAATGCAGTCACTTGGAAAATTGTATTCAATGACTCTACTATTATGGGTGTTCCATTTAGAGTATCTATTCATTTCGGAACATTATGACTAAACAGAACACCTCTACACAATTGTGCAACCTTGGTGGAGGTAAACCTTTGAGTGTTTTTGAGTTGCAAGATGTTTCTTTAATTGTTTTTTTCAGGTTACACCACTTATGGCTTTGTGTTTTTTCCTTAAAGACAAACATACACAAAAAATACCTGCATCTGCACATAAACAAAAACATACTGTTAGGCCCTCCAGTAATGTTTGTGTTGTGATCATCGCCCCACACAAACATTGTCTCATTTCCTGCCACCGGGCTTATTATCTCGCCAATTAGTTTTTGCTAATGTTAATAGATGTGCTAGTGCACTCCAGGACCATTAGCTGGCTCTCTGTGTTAACAAGCATTCTGAGAATTAGAGACATTAAAGGCTACTGCTCGATAAGGATATGGAGAAAATTATTTTGCAATACTGAACAATAGTTAATGGTGCAAGCCAGAAAACAGAGAGGGACATTTAATAAACATACAAAATGGTCTGGAAATGGCCTGGTTTATCTGCAACTGTTTCAGGACAGTGCATGCTGGCAATGAACAGGAGAAAACACTGAAAATGATTTGGACAGAACGTCCAACTGTTAAATAAATGAACAATGAAATGAGCCTCACATTCAAATCATTCAAAATATTTTGGTGAAAAAAAATTCCAACATGTGCTTATCTATCACCACAAATACAATTTAAAAAAATAGTGAAAATACTATTATAAATAAAACACTAAATAACTCTGACTCTGATGGCTCTGTGAGGCTGTACACACGCACTATATTTGAGCTAAATGTTAACATTAGGATGCTAACGTGCTTACCATGACTATGGTAACATGGTGAAATACAGCAGTTTTTAATGTTTCTCACGTTTACCATCCTAATGTGTTAGCCTGCTAGGATTTGCTAATTAGCACTAAACAGAAATTCCTGTTAAAATATATGAGATGCAGACACGGTGCAACAGGTCTGCCGCAGCATGCCCACAGCAGAACACTTCCAGTATGATCAACTGAAGCATTATGATTGCCCTCAAAGGGCCGGTTGTGAATGTAAGACCATGTAAATGTATCTTCTTGTTGTCATTTTGCATAATTGTCTCTCCATTAGATTATTATTGATTTTAGTAATAACTTAATGAGTAATAACTAGCTCTGAAGGTAAAAGTCCATCAATTTTTTAAAAAGAAATATACAAAGTCGTGTAAGATAAAGAAGACATACCAGTTTGTCTCCATTAAGCACAAACATGTATTCACTTTCCTATTTCTTGTTAAATTGCCGTCCTTCCAACTGTGCTATCACCTAGCAAAACTAGCAGAAAACTAGCCAATCATTTTCTATCCTACTTTAAATCTGTGCAGAAAACATGGCTGGCATATAACCACATACTACAGAGATGGAGTCTGCCCCATGTATCTTGGCTGTTACAGCAAAGGCAGATTGGAATGTCATTAGTTTTGCAGATATTTGGTACTAGATTCATAAAAGCTTAATCTGATAGTGGTGCTAGATGTAAAAGTTAAGGGGTAACTGAAATTATTCCTGAGGAGCAGATGAATGTGTTCAAAAAATATTCTGCAATCCATCTAAGAGGTGTTGAGATATTTCACCCAAAACCACAAATCCAAACTCAGAACCTCATGACCTGTCATTAGAATTCATCCACTGGGGGTCATAAATGTGCAAAATTTTATGGCAGTCCATACAATAGATATTTTAGTCTGGACCATGTAGTGGATCAACTGACTTACTGACATTGCTCCCAGCTTAGCTAAAAATGCACAACATAAACAAAATACACAATCGAAAACCTCAATTCATACAGTATATGTAACTGACTTTCATTTAGATTCTAAATAATATTTTTATAAAAATACCTTCCTTCTACTTATAGAAATGGCTTCTATAAACTTTGTGTAATCTGCATATTTGTGAAATATGTAGATAAAGCAGTGTGGTCACAATGACCACAGGAATTATCGGTGAAATCCGCTTTTCTTCTTTTTTTTTTCCACCACGCATCAGAAATTGAGCTCTCATTTCTTTTTCATGTCTTGAAAACACTGTTGGTTATGCTTAAACAGTCATGCACACACACGAATACACCACAGCGCAGACAAATCCATGATGCCCACACATGAGCAGAGAAAACACACACATCCACAATGCACTGCACTCACACAGACATGCACACACCAGCTCACACAAACAGAGAGAAAGATTAAAGCTTTGCAGCCTCTAGCCACCCAAGGGGAACGTGACTGTATAAGATGAACATTGTATTTGATCTGTTCTCGTTCAGTCTGGGAGAAAAACCATCTAACACTTTTCTGAGTCAAGCCACACTTACTCATTCACATACTTACACACGCACCACAGTACTTAGTTAGATATAGTGACACTTGTTCTTCACTTCACTTGAAAACTGCGCATTGAATCAATTTGCATGGAAAAACATGCACTTGGAGAATTACATGTATGGTATTTAATTGGATCTCAGTACATACTGTGTTTACCAAGCAGCAGCTATTGTTAGGACTGTGTATGCAGAAGGATGGTACACAGAGTACAGGAAGACCTTTAGGTCTGGTAATAAACCTTACAGGAGGTGATAAGACAGACAAGGCCAGAGTCAGTCAATGGCATTGACTGACAGACCTTTCAGTCACTCAGCCTGAGGCAGACTTATTGCTCATTGACATTAGAAGGGCAGACACTACACGCTTAAAACACTCATTATAGGAAAGGCCAGTAATGAACATTTTCTCTACAACCTCACAGCCTTCTCTGTGGTCACAAGCCTTTGCTTACCCACATGTACACACAAGGAGAAAAACAACTCAACCTTATTATTTGTCTTCTGTCGTCATTCTTCATCAACGCTCTGCATACTTTTTTCTTGCAGTTTGCAAAATTCTTTTTTTAAGCGCTTGAAGATCTAATCAACACTAAAGCGTGTGTCATGCAAGAGAGCCAATAAAAACAAATGTAATGGTTGTCATATTGAAATTTATTGATGAGAAAAATGAGATGCAGACTCGAGAGCACTCATGTGGGCTGACTGCCACGCAGGTAGTAATTCTCAACGTGATGAAAGTATTTATAAAGTCATTCTAAAATTTGATGGTGTGATCAGTTAGAGTTGAAACAGACAACAGGGCTCTTATGGAATCTTTGAAACAACTGAACTTTGTTAATAATGTTTTCAGAGTTTGAAAAGTTCTTGGATTTTGGATAAAGTGCTTGAAGCTCCTTGAAACTGTAATTGCAGTGTTTTCATAATAAATCACTCTCTGACTGAATAGTTTGTTTTGTAGACAAGAAAATAAAATAAGTCAGAAAGCACCTAATTGCGTTTGCCTTTCACACAAAAGACAACTCTGCTCAAGCCTTGCTTGCTACTCTGCATGTGTTAGTGATCTGTCAGTCTTTGTTGATGTTGCTGTTTCAATAAGTGCTGTATTGAAAACAAAAACTTGAAAAGAAAATGTAAATGATTTTGTTGAAATTGAACGTTATTTGTCTAGTAATTGTTTGAGTGATTGTTTTTATTGGCTCAGCCGAGTTATATAGGTTGGCAGGTCTAATTACAGACATGTGAGCCATTTTGAAACATTGTTGTGAAACTTTG
Organism: Lutjanus campechanus; assembly: GCA_027495735.1. Taxonomy (NCBI): domain Eukaryota; kingdom Metazoa; phylum Chordata; class Actinopteri; order Lutjaniformes; family Lutjanidae; genus Lutjanus; species Lutjanus campechanus. Next base: position 21,798 of record JAJHUR010088338.1, on the reverse strand, counting down.
TTGTGTTTTACTTTAATTTGTCACCATGTCAGTAGAATGATATCATGGAACATAATTTTGGTATATACACTATACACACACACATACATATATGTATGTATACATAGATATATCATTAACCACAGCTGTAAGGTGGTGGTGTAAAACCTTGAAAATGCACCTTGAAAAGTGCTTGAATTGGACTTTGGATAAGGCGTAGGAGCCCAGAGTCACTGTCTGTGTTGCTGTTCACATGATGTGCGATGCATCTTTGTAAATTTGCCCAGCACACAATCAGATTTATTTGACACTGACTGGCCCATTACAAGTCACTGGCCAATTGATTGGCGCATCTTTAATTTCTTTAGAAGAAAAGTTCCAGTGAAAACTGCTCATGCTAATGTCTGTGGAGTACCCAGAGAAACCTGGACATTGATTCTGGGAAGACACATTGCTGTTGAATTTTTCAAAAGTCATTCTTCAATTCTGTGAGCATCACAAAAAAACTCTATTCCCCTATATTGTATTTAAGTTGAGGCAGAGACAGAAATCTCACAATCCAGTTAAAGAAAATCAGAACTACCTGCATGGTTAGGTACCACCAGATGTATGTGAGAAAATATCTGTCTTAGTAATTAGAGTGAACCGACCCTTAAGGAAGGAGACATCTCGGCATTTAGAGAGTCCATCCAGTGATGTGTCAGCAAGAATTCTCCCTGATGTGTCCTCGAGCAGGACACTGCTCAGGGATGCTGCTCTGTAGTCTGTTCTCTAATCTCCCTGCAGGGGCGCGAGCTGGAGGAGAATTTCCAATAAGGCATAATAATGTTATTGTTGCATAATGACATACCGCTGTGTGTGAATTAGTTCCATAGCGGTGATTTCCGTTCCATCTTTCAGGTGTGCCAGAGAAGCCAGAGATCGATGGCCTGACGAAGCCTGCCATGGAGGGAGACCACATCACTCTGACCTGCATCACTCAGGGCAGCAAGCCCGCCGCGGACCTGCGCTGGTTCAGGAATGAGAAGGAGATCAAAGGTATGAAACACCTGTTTCTGCATTTACATCAGACAGTACATGTCAAGGGTTTGAAGATGAGAGTTATGGAGAATGGCAACACAGTTTAGGGGGAATTATGATGGGATAAAACTATGTCTAAGTTGTACAGTAGAATACATAACCAGGCATGGGAGTTTCTCCTTTTCTGCTCAGAGAAAACCGGCTAATTGTTGGCTTGTTTTTCACATGATCAAGTTGTGCACCTTTCATCAAAGGTCTTGCTATTAGATAACATGGCAAATCTATTTTAAGAGAAAAAAATCGAATGTGTTTGCCAGGCTAGTATGGGTTTGTGTGGGCTCGCGTGAAAGCTGTCAGTGCAACCCTGGTGCAGACCAAACAACCAGACTAAAAAATGTTTGGGTAGGAGTGCTTCCTGGACTCAAAATGAGTTTGGATGAGGTGCTCTTCAGATAGGGACATGTGTACATAAAAATCACAAAAACTATGCAACAACATGTCCGAGTGGAAGATTCCCATCATTGGAATTCCACTATAAAAGGGTATTGTGTTCTGTTTGATCTGTTTGACTCCCTGACAAGGTTTGATGCTGAAACCTGTCAGAGTTGGTTCGTTTTAAGGTCTAACCTGACCATGCAGTGACAACAGTTGGAGTTTTTGGAGTGAAAGCAAATGAACCAGCTGCAGGATTTTATGATAGTAGAGATGTGATTTTATCACGTGTTCAAAAGTTAAAGTACTAATAAATCCATCAACTGATTGTAAAATCTGCTCAGGGAGCAGTCGTATATTAAAGCCATGCATAAGCTACATTGATTTATGCTAATTATTTAATGACCATCATCAAACACATGCACGTCAGTGTGGGTATTTTCCTGATTAATAGGTCAAAAGTTGTTAAAACTCATGTGCTTGTATCCTACTCACTTTGTCAGTTCATTAAGTCCATTAAAATATGTGTGACAGAGATCTCACAGTGATTACTGTACAAGACGGCTCCTTTTTGTCCTGCACTACCTCTTAGTCATTATTAATAATAACATGCCGCTGATTTGCAGTCTAATAATACTAATGGTGCTTAAAATCTGTCATTTCTCTGTGAGCTCTTTGTAACATGAAAGAATACATATACACGTTTATATACACATTATATTTATGTATATTTGTAAATATTACGCACTTTACAAGTGTTAAAGTTCTCATTTCTGTCAGTCACTGGAATTTGATTTCATCACCAAAACTGTCCAATAAAAGTTACCCATCAGTCCATAAAACGTCATGTTTACTCCCCTTGGGTCATTTGTAAAATTCAACAATGTATCATTTCTACTTTTGGTCCCAACCAAATGAACTGAACTACAGGTGCAAGATCTCCTTGAGTTACTTACCATGATTTTTAAAAAGACAAAGATAATGATTCTTCAGCTGTTGTTGTTGTTACAGTAATAATTATTTACTGATATTTCTAAATACCAAGCTGTAGCTTCCTTTAACCACTACTAAACTAGAAACTATTAGTAAACTACTCAGTTGTGTACTATCCACTCTGTTGTCAGATACTAAAAAGTACTGATTATTACATTCAACACAATTCAAATTTGTATTTTAAAATACTTTGAAACTGGGAATAAAGTCTGTCTCATAAAATTGTCACAATGAAAGTGCTGCAGCGGATGACTGGACAGTGTATTTTTGTTCCGAACAAGTTGTTTCTAATAGAGCAGATTCAGCATGTGTCCTCTGGCCTGAGACCGATACATTAACCTCTCTTGTTATCAGAGGGCTGTTCTAAATCACACTGACTGGACTACACACCTCATTTCCACCCTGCTCCTGCTCTGCTCGACTTGATGAACCATCCGCTTTGTAATTGTTTGAACGGACGAGAAGGAGAGAGAGCACTGAGAGACTGAGAGAGAATATTGAAGAAAAGAGAGCCGGGGACATGAAATGATGAAATGAGGTTTTTGAGGAAGAGAGAAACAGATGCGATTCTGTATCAAATAAAATGCAGAACCCGGTGGGACAGACTGTCACAGATCAGCGGCACAGTTGCAGAACTTTTACCAAGGTTTCTATGCTGTTTCACAAAGCAGATTAAAGGCAGATAACAAAATGCAAATCACCCTTTTTCTAATTTAAATGACTGCATGTGTAAACAAAGAGATACAATTGAGAATCACAGGTTTTTCTTGTTTAGAACTGCCAAAAGACGATGCAGGTTTGCATAGAAACTTTCAAAATCTTTGTTCAACCCAACAGATCACTGAACCTCTACTGAGAATAACAAGCAGCCAGGTGTTGCACATCCTAAACGCCCAATTAAATGCAGTCAAATTTAAAGTTAAAGCACATTTGGAATGCGAAACACACAAGCACTTCACAGAGTTCATTTGCCTGCTCATACAAAGGATTAATAAACCACAAAAATCATTTTTGCCAAAGCATGCATGATTTTTGCTTATTAACTTTGCATATTAATACCTTCTCTTCCCTCTATCAGATTTTTTTCCTTTCTTGTACCAACATTGACTGTCTCTCTTGTCACATTTATTCCTGTTCTTCAATGAATGCACAATATGTTTTTCATTATATTTCATGTGTAGTATTTTAAGCACAGAGGCTAAGTAATGTGCGGCTGTGAACAAGGTCAGCAATGAAAGCAACCACTTAAAAAAGGTCCACCGAAAAAGAATCATTAACAGTTTAAAGGGATAGTACCCCAAAGTTCAATTATTATCCACTCACCCTCATGACAGAGGGTCACTCACAAAACACTGCTCGTGTTTCACAGGAAAACAGAATCTCCCAAAGCATTTGTGTGAACTGTCCCTTTGAGTGTATGCTATATTTAGAATATTTTCACCACTTTATTTTCCCATAAGACATCCTTTCCTGACAGGAAACCAATGTTATACAAGCCAAATGTTGCTTTCCCTAAACAAACCTAACCCCATAGGTGAAATCAGTCATTTTACCTTGCAGCTCACACAAGTTACCAGCTTACCACCACCTCGGACAGACTGTTTGAGTTGTTGCATGACTTCCATATTTTAAAAGAGTAGTTGGCATTCTCCAAAGTCACACACTAACACAAACAAAGTAACAGATAGAGGCAGTGGAATAACATCAACTCCCATGTTCTCAAAGGTAAAATTACTGATTTCGCCTATGGAGTTTGGTCGCTTTGTAGACAGCTCAGCTTACATGTTGGTGCCCCTCTCTGCGTCTCCAAACTGGAAAAGTGCCAGCTGACATCTACTGTAGCTAATCTGCACTATCCCTTTAACATCACCCGTTAACAATACTGAACCACCAATGCTCACTGCTAATAATTTTCTTATGCTTATGCTCATTAACACTGACAAAACATCATGTTTTGCACATCATTCATTAAAATTGAACTTAATACTTGGTACTCTGTGAAATTCTCACCCGTTTATGTCCTGCAAACAATAATCTTAGCAATCTTTCACTCATTAAAATCTGTGTTTATGAGTAGATCCCCAAGTCGCATGTTGTTTTTTGTCCTTCTGTTTTTTTTACATTTAGCTTTCTATCTATCTAGCTAATGTGTTACAGTAGTTTGTCACTCCACTTTACATTTCTTCTTGTTGCTCCTCTGAGGACTGTGAAGCTTATACAAAAACGAGTATACACTAATTAGCAGAGAGAGTATTTTTCCTTACAGGCTTATTGTGTCTCTATGGGTGATTATTGCTTCTCCCAGTGGCTCACTACTGAGAGAGGAGCTCCCTGTAAGGCAAATAGAAACATAGCCAGGACATAATGTTCTTCTAATTTACCAGAGAAAGTTAACAGGTAGTCAGAGATATCCTTGGTGGTTTGAAGTGAAGGTAGTCTCAAGAGGATGTGCTTTCTTATTAAGGTCAGATGCTATAATTCTCTCCTCGACTTGGCACACGACTATCTTTAATTTGGGCCTTGTACAATTTTATATCAGTACATTATTCACTGTGACAGGGTTGTAGTCCTTTACCCAGAAAGGACATGAATACTGTGTTCAGGTTTGCCCTTCTGTGTAAATATATTCTGTAATTCATATTCCTTAAAAAATATAGATAATAATACTAATACTAAGACTAATAATCCTAAGACTAATGATAATGATAACAATAACAATAATAATAATAATAATAATTTTATTTATATAAGATAACAAGATAAGATTAGATCAAGTAAATCATTATTAATCCCAAAAGAAATTCTTGTGCCAGAGATTGCCCCAAAATAATAGTAACATAAGAATAGCAACACACAGAGTAACAAGTATAAAGTGAAATATAAAATGAAAAGTGTATAAGGAGTAATTGCAACAAAAAAGACAAATACTGATAAATCAATAACAATAGAAGTAAGATAAGTTAAGTAAACTATTATGAACCAAGAGAAAAAGTCGTACTGGCACTAACATTAAACTATGAAATAATATAAACTAATATCAGCAGTGATATTGAAAGTAATTTAAAAAAAAACTGAAATTGTAATGAAAGTAAAAACATAACGTTGTGTTTCATAATAATAATAATGAAGAATAATATTGCACATGATATTAAACATGATTAGATATTAAACATAATTAAAAAGTAATATTGCAGATGATAATGAAGGTAATATTGCACTTGATATAAAACATAATTGTGTACATTTTAATAATTATGAAATTAATATTGACCTTGATATTCAAAAGTAATGTTGCACATGGTGTTGAAAAAGTAATACTGCACATAACATTGATATTTTTGCTCTCAGTGTAGCGCTTTTCAAGCTTAAGCACAAAGTTTTTTCCAGATTAAAAGATTTACAGAACAAAAATTAAAAATCAGAAACCCATGTAAGCCCCCCTGTATGACAACAAAAATTAGGAACATGAGAGCACATAATTAAGCAGCACTGAGCCTGTAGTTAAACAGATGGAAGTGCAAGTGCAGAATAAAATAAATAAAGTTAAATCAGTGTAAATAAGTGAAATGTGGATAAAAGAAATACGCTTATACAAAGCAGGTGGAATTTAAGTAAAGGAGATAACCACATATAAACATATCACATGTAATAAGATGCAAATATAAGAGATTATCTCATATAAAGCAGATAGAATGACAACAGAAGAACACTTGAATTTAAAATACATAAAAGTCCAAAATATATAGATTAACACTGTTGAAACTGATGTAAATAGTGTAATGGTTTATGTAAAGAAAAGAAGAAAAAAACATCAGCATTGTGTAGTCATTTTTCTCTTTGTAAAAGAAATCTTTGTCTCAGAACAGAAAGCAGAACCTTGAGACTTTATACAAATGTCAGATTAGAAGATTCTTGTCAGATCCTCTTTTGGACTCGTCAAGAATTCCGATCGGAGGTGATGTTTTTCGGCCCCTCGCTGAATTCGTCGAAAAGCTCTCTTGCAGCGTCTGCCATTACACCCTTTCTACCCGAGCTTAAGCCCTGACAGCTCAGCCTGCTATCTCGCATTAGGGTTTCCCAGGGTCCAGATAAGCAAGCAGATAAGCCCAAATCGATGCTGGTTTTCCACACAGTTTTAGGCAGATATCATGGTATCTTTCCATTTAATTAACTGTAGTTGGGAGATGATATTGAATCTATGTCATCACGTCTACTCAGACTTCCTCAGAACATCCTCTCTGCTAAAAAAAAAAGTGTCTTTGTGAAGACAAATCTGCAATCTGATTTTAACACTGCTGAAGGTCACCTCTAATCAAATCAAATCAAATCCATTTTTTATCCAGTTTTACATCTTTCCCTTAGTGGTTAACCAATTGTCTTTTCATTATACAGAAATAACATGTAAACATAGAAAACTATGTATAAATGTTGAACTGCCTGTTGGTCTCAAAGGTGAATCAAACACTGATGCCTTGATTAATACCCTGCCTTTCCTGACAAGTAGGTGTCTGGTTTTAATTAGCAGTTCACTGTGCAGTGCGATGCGTTTGTCAGACATATTCAGGACATGTTTAGCTCATGAAAAAAGTCTGTTCTTGAGATCATGATTGACACATACACATTTACACATTTAGATCTTCTTTGTCACACCATCATTGCGTTTCTGCCACTAATTGGTCCCCTTCCTCATTGTAATAAAGAAAGTGTGAATTATTATCAAGACACAGTCAAGCTGACTTGTTTTATATTACACCAGTAGAGGCTTTATTTGTGTGTAAATGTAACTGTGGGTTGCATTTAAAGGGACAGCTCACTACCAAAATTAAAAATACATATTTTTCCTCTTGCACTATTTATCCATCTAGATTGTTTTGGAGATACTGGCCACAGAGATGTCTGCCCTGTCTCCCATATAATGGAACTAGATGGCACTCGCCTTGTGGTCCTCAAAGCACCAAAAAAAATAAATTTGAAAAACTCGACAGAAATGTCTCTTCCCAGAAATCATGACCCAGTTACTCATGACAATCCACAGACCTTGTTCTGAGCAGTTTCAGGTAGGAACTATTTTGTTCCTCCTGACCTACACCCACCAACCATGCAACTACTCATGGACAAGAGGTTACAGCTCAGGCAAGGCACACTCATCCATCATGCCGTCACTAGCATGAGCCTCTTCCTCATAAGTAGTTGCACACTTCCTTCTGCGTCGTGATGCAGTGGACAGCTGTAGTTCTGTTGAAAGAAAATAGTTCCTACATGAAACTGTTCGTAACAAGGCCTTTGGATTATCTTGAGTAACTGGGTCATGATTTCTGAAAAGAGCCATTGCTCTTGCACCTAAATATTATTTATTTATATAGTTGACTAATCTAACAACTAAGTTATTGATTATTCTAAAGATCTTTTTCAAATTCTCAATTAATTTAGCAATTAATTCACCCCAAATAAATTTCAAAAACTTGTCTCATTATTTCAATATGTTATTCCATCATAATCCTGAAAAAGAGACACATTAACCACATTAAAATAATTATAATGCTAACATATTTTTAAATGAGTCTAATTTCCACTCTGTTTGATTGAGCCCATTAGTCAGGTGCCTGATCAGAAAAATACCGGAAGTCAATTCCATAATCACTGTGTCAGCCCATTACCTGAAATGATCAGTATTTTTGCTTAAGTACTTGACTTAAAACTTCAGCTGGATTTATTTCATCACAAGAGTAATATGCAGGAAAGATAACCACTGGCAAATGTATTCTTGCATCAGGTTAGGGCAAGGAGAATAACTAAAAAGATTTACAGACTGTGACAGCGGTCTGTAACAATGAATCAGTTTTCTCACTCATACAATGCAATTTAAGTAAAGAGTCAAAGAAACAAAAAGCAGCTTGCACGCTGCAGGACTCAAGCTTCTACTTATTTAAATGCACCAAAGTAGTGACATCAGACCTGTCTGATGAAGAGCAGTGTTGTTTTTTGTTTATTTGACTATTTGCTCAGCTTCAGTTCAGCACATGCTCTAAATGTGGATTGGCTGTGCATGCATACTTCAGTTTAAGTAACGTTAGATGATACATATGACATTACGCTAATGGCAGCGGTGCAGAGATTACTTTTAACATTATTCAGCATGTTAAATTATTAAAACATTCAGAGAATCAATTTTAAGTGACTACTACTAACAGAAACATGTTCTGCCTGTTGATAATCCTAATATATTATCAACAGCTCATGCAGAGCAGTCGTTCTGCTGAGATAAGCCATTTCCAATTTGCATAGTTTATAGGCAATCATACTGTCGAATCTCTGTTTAAAATACTCCCACACTTTAGTTGATCGCGGGTGAGGTTTGTTTGCTGCAGCTTGTTCGACGAGTAAATCCATGCTTTGATAGGGCACAGCAGTTCATTGCAACATGTCGATGTATGTTATGTAAATTGGCGTATTTTTGAAAACAATGATGTTGATTAAAAATCAGCAAATCACCCCAGCCTTACAGTTGAGTTTTTCACATGTTTTTTTTTGGGGGGGGGCACCACACGCTGAGTGCCATCTAGTTCTATTATAATCGAGAGAAGGCAGACATTTCTAGAGCCAATATCTCCAAAACTTGCCAACTCGCACCAAAACAATCTATATGGATAAATAGCACCACAGGTAAGAGTAGAAATATGTATTTTTGATTTAGGGGTGGGGAAAAAAGAAACTAACCCAGTGAGCCACTTTCTGGTGCTCTGACTTTCCTCTTAGACTTGACTAAATCAACAAACATGAGCACAAAGAGCGACAATGTTTATACACAGTATATGTATGCATGTGTAGGTGTGTGTGAGTGCACTTGAAGTGTTCATCATCCTGACAGAAGCGGGGTGTGTTCAATGTGAAAAGCCATCTGATTGTGGGTGACCATGCTGGGAATAAATGACAATTGTGACATATTGGTGTGGGATCTGGGGGAATAGAAGAGATTATATTACCGGCAGAGCCACTGGAGCAGTCCATCACCCATTCGCATGCAGTTAACGGACACCCTATGCTAAGTGTGTGTATGTGTGTGTGTGTGTATCTGTGTATACGTGTGTCTGAGCAAAACAGACAGATGGAGGAGACAGCCCGCATGTAAGGACATAAGCTTGTGTGTGTGGAATGGAATCCAATATTCTTATTTCTCAGTCTCTTTGTCCCTCAGATCCCCTCAGTCCCCACCCAGTAATGATATATTTCTATCTCAGTTACACACCGTAACCCAGAGAGACCTCTGCCAATATCACCACATGTAGCACTTGTTTACACACCACTGAACCAGAGGGAGCTGCGAGGAGACCAAGCAAGGCAAGAGATGAAATGAATATTTATTTCAAATAAGGGTGGGGATGTTCGCTATCGGACTCGTATTATCATACTCTCTGACCTAAACTGTAGAGGTTATTGCTTCATCGTGTTATGCGATAACTCTATTCCGAGGGGGCTTAAGGGAAAAAATACAAAGATTTGATTCAAACTCGCTCGCGGTCACATCCCCATTCTGTTGTCAAACTTGTTAGTCAAGGACAAGGAACTATTACTGCAGACATACCTGGTGCTATTTTAGGTCGTTGTCTGCTGACTTCTCAGCACACTATCACTCAAGTCTGCCCGTTCATTGAAGAGTTGAACAGTGACTGAACAACCTTTTGAAATAGTGCCGGCTATTTCTTCATTTATGGGTAATTGTCCTTGACTACCGTGAGTGAGAACAGAATAAGGTGGCCATCATTATTCTAAGGTCTGCTCTGGAAGGAGCTATTGAGGAAAGTGAATAGGCAATAGCACCAGGAGCTTATTTCAAAGAGGATGATGTTGAAGTGGTTGAGGCCGCTAGTGACATTGTGGACACTAAAATAAGAATGAACCTCACGAATTTAAAGAAGTTTTCTTCTTACCATACATTTTCAGATGGTGCTAGACAACCTTGCACACTACTTAAAAAGTCTGTGTTGGGACTACATTTATACTATCCAGCTCCCTGGGGTGCAGTGGATCAATGGCCATTATAGATGTAATTTCAAGATGGCTCCTGCAAGTCATAGTGGCATGAATAAAAGATGCACACACGAAAACACATATTCACCCTCTCTGTCCTGTATACATTGGCAGCACACGCATAAAAGTACTTGCATGCATGCAAGGACATAGAATTGCGTAGGAACGGTAGGGTCGCTACCAATATCAGGGACTACTGAATAGTGCCTTGCACTAACTTTGATCAACAACCAAAATATGTGATATATTAATTAAGCAACTAGCAACAAATACTGTATGGGGAGTTACTCAGACCATCAGGGAAAAGCAGAGAAATATACATAAATCTATCATTTTGTATAATAATCCCATGCATGAAGTAATCTCAGTCAGCACTCCCATGGCAGCAGTGAAGGGTTTGCTCGGTACCCTTAAAAGTTCAATTCCCAATCCTAGTGACCTCGAGGATCATCACAGCATCATGAAACTTCACAACCACAAACTAGAGACCAGGGGCATTCAGAGGATGGATGGCTTTCCAACATAAACTATCAATAAGGGGTCTTCTGAATCCTCAATTCTCAGTAGAAAAGTGCTCACCATCCAATTGCTGAAAAATGCAATCTTGCAGAAATGTCAAACGTCAGAGCATGCATTTTTCTGTGCCTTGAGGTTTTGGTGGCTTAATATGGACTTTGTGATGGATTTTTGACCATTTTTATCAGTTCTCGAGTAATCAGAAATAGTCACATTGTGCACCAAGTCTGTGTAATAAATGGTATCAACCCAAAAACTGCTGCAACAACTTATGAGACATGATAAAGCCATTATATGCTATTAGAACAGGTGCCTAAACAATAAACACAATAGAATAAACACAGTGTTTATTACAGACTTATAACTAGAAATGCTTGACACACAGTGCTGAGCTGCATCTCGAAAAAATCCTCCGTTTCCCATCTTTCAAGTGATGTATACCGCTTTTATGTGGCATGTACTGCTGACTTGCTATCCCCCCTAAAGATTCCCTGTCTCCACTCTAAAAATGACAAAAATGGTTCCAGGGGGAGTTGAACCACAAGAGGGCTAGAATGAAGAGCAGACGTATCTTGAGCATGAACATATCTTCCTCTTCTTTCCTTCTGTCTTTGGACTTGTATCACCTTGATTAAATATACCCATGTAGAGCTGCAGACAACTTATCCTCTCTCTCTGGCATCATACGACTGTGTGATCAGGTTAACAGGCTTAGACTCGAGCGCCGTGGTGAAAGCAGAGGAGGTCAGACTGTTACACCCACTGTCTATGCCTATTAAGAGCAACATCCTGGAGGTGGAGCACCTGTCCAGTTTTAAATGCCAAGGCACTGACACCGACCAGACCTCTCCTTTTGAGGGCCGGTGAAAAACCCGTCTCTTTTAGGCACTTCTTAGCTGTGAATGCACTGGGAGTTTCATGTCAGAAAGGGACATTATGATACAGGTCTGCCAGGTACTGATAGAAACTTTCCTAACATTTAACAGAGCTCCGTGGTCGTAGTCACCCATCAGTTAAGCACAGACTCAGGCTGGTAAGACAGGTCAGACTGGGGAGGATGCTTACAGGCTGCCGACAGCTCCCTGAACGCTGCACAGTGGCCAGAATAAGTGAGAAGATGGAGGAGAGCACCATATATCATGTCCACACCTCACTGGAGCTGCAGCTTTCTGTGTATGACTGCTCCTGTTTAAAGTTCTCTTATACCTACACTCTTAGAAATAAAGGTGCCTTCCTCAGCTTGTTCCCACTGGAGAACCCTTTTTGCTTTTGGGTATAACTTCTTTATCTTATATTTCAGGGAGTTCTACCTAAACCCTAACATAAAGTGTTATACCCAGAACCACCTGTGAAAAGTTTCGCCCAGAAGCCCTTATGAGACATTCTACAGAGAACCCTTCTATGGTATCATGTTCCCACTTAGAACCGTCTCTGGGGGTTCCCAAACCTTTCTAGCTTATAAAGGTGCTAAAAAGAACCCACCCAGGGGTTCTACCAAGAACCTTTCTTATATTGACTGTTTTATCTCGAACACATTCAAGGAGTTATACAGAAAACCTTTTTACATTCCAAGGGTTTTATCTAGAACCGACCCATGGGGTTCTACTGAAAACATTTCTACATTCTAAAGGTTTTATCTAAAATACACTTCAGAGAACCTTTTTATATGTTATGGGTTTTATGCAGAACCCACCCAGAGAGTTCTACCAAGAACCTGTACATATTCCAAGGGTTTTATCCAGAACCTACCAAAAGGGTTCTACCAAGAACATTTTTGTATTCCAAGTTTTTTTTTTCTAGAACGCTTTAAGCAGGTTCTACAGAGAACCTTTTTATATTCCAAGAGTTTTATCTAGAACCCATCCACGGTGTTCTAACATGAAAACCCTTTGTATAATGGTACAAAGAACCCTTGAAGAAAGAGTTCTTCTTCAAGTTCATTCAACAATCCTCGAAGAACTCTTTCTTTCAAAAAACGTTCTTTGGATGAAAAGGGTTCCTAATGGAACCCTTAGTCTTAAAAAGAACCCTAGAAAAACACATTTTCCAAAAAAGAGTTCTGGGTAGAACCTCACCCCGTCAGGAGGAACCCTTCTGTAACCCTTATTTCTAAGAGTGTGCTGCTGTGCCGCTCATCAAAAGAAAGCACACAGTTTAGGAACTCATCTCACATGTTTTTCCTGTCTGCGTTGTGAATTGTATTGTATTTAAATGAGTGTTTAGATTTTGATTATCCTCACAGTCACCCACAGACGATTTTACATTGTTGTTGCTTGAGCAAATTGTTTTAAATCTCAGATGGGATGCAGTTCAGGGTATGTTGAGTCAGCCCTTGGACCCCCCGCTGCCAGGATTAATCAGCTCTGTCGCTGTTGTTGATGATTCTTTTCCCCCACCCCAGCAGTCCTCCTCTGTCTTTCTTGTCTGTCTCTTCATCTTCTCTCCTTGTGTCGTCCCTCTCTCCTGTGAAATGGCATAAAAAGGGTCAGATTCTTACATTTTTACGCCTGTCATTTCCATTTCTAATCCTCCCAGGCTTGGTCTTGGCTCACACCAATGATGCAGAGCTCTGAGCACCCACCCACAGAACAGTGTGCCGCAGTCACAGCCAAATGCTGCCAGGCTTTTTGTTAAGGAGAGGTATTACAGGTGAATGTGGTTGGATGGGTTCTGATTTTCCTCTTTGAAATAAACATACACAGTTTGAAAGACCTTTTTTGTACATATGGAAATTCCCAACAATTTTTATTTAAATCATGTAGATTGTGTAAAAAATATATACCTTTGTAAATCTGCATGTGTTTGTAGCTGTTTGTCAATTTCAAATATGCTCTTTGACTGATTGAGAGCTAGTAATAAGAAAACAAACATTTGTCCTCTCCTGACAGTAACATCTATTGTGACTCACAAAAGCTGTGGCAAGCTTTTATATTTTCCTGTTCTTTCATTTGGAAGCTAGGCTTCCAACCAAATCCAAATCATCCCCAAAAATGCTGCACTTTAAAATAAAAGAAATTCTGACAACAAATACAGCAATTTAGTTATGGGTAGACTGAGAAAAATCTGTCTGAGAGAGCAAGAGATGTTAGAACTATATAATATGAGAGGGCAGTCTTAGCACAGTGGGATTGCTGCTGGCTACACTTTTATAAAGTATATACTGTATATACAGTTTATTCATGATGGCATTTCCTGGAGCTTAAAGAAGATGCATTTTTAGTTTGCTTGCCAGTTAAAATAAGTATTATAAAGAGAGCTCAAGCTGGGTTTTGTTACGTTTATGTGGAAAAGAAACTAATCAGAATCTTATGATTTAGCAGTGCTTTTCATTATTTTTTTTCATGCCATTATCTTGAGATCACAAGTTGGTTATAACAGGTTCATTTATCTCATTATCTCGAGAAAACAAAAGGCAGATTTTTTTAGTTTGCTTGGCAGTTATTATGAAAATATCAGAGAATTCAAGCTGGATTTTGTTAGTTTTATATAAAAAGTAAACTCTAATCAGAATCTTATGATTGTGTACATGTGAATGTGCTATATACAGAGGCCAAGAACAGCAGTGCTTTTCATGATTTTTAAGTCATTATCTTGGGATCACAAGTTAGTTATAAAAGGTTCATTTATCTCATAATCTCAAGGAATCAAAAGGCTGGTCTCTCAAGATAATAAGATAATTCATCACAATAAAACAATCACTAAGTGCCCTCCCTTTGAGGTTGCCGCCATGCTAGTCTTCTCCTTAAATGAGGAGAACTAATCTGAATGTTATCTACTAATTTGAATGTTATAAGACACAATGCAATTTCTGGCTGTTACAGCTTAATTCCACCAGGCACAGTTGTGACGTGTTGAGGCCGTCAGCCAGAGCTGATCGCAGCCATTCTACACAATACCCAGCTTCAAGTACACGCCAAGTCTGTTTTTGATGGATCATTCTACACAGACACACACAGGAAGTCAGACACAGAAAAAGCGTAGAGAACAAAATAAGAAAATAAAAGACTCCAGTGTAGAATCGCTATCATAAAGACAGACAGGAAAGAAACTATTTAAATATGTAACCTCACAAGCACAAAAAGCAAGGAAAAGGGAACAAATCAACAAAATTTGAGCAAGTAAACATAATCAGGCAGGCAGGCATTTTAGCTTTTTATCTTAAATCAGTTGCTACAGTCATCTGTACTGGCATAGCATTCCTGATATCTAATAAACATTCCAAGTAATAACAGAAAACAACTTCTTGTTTTCTTGTGATATTCTTGTGATAGCTCTTTATCTCAACATCACAAAGCTTGTTTTCTTGATCTAAAAAAAACAGCATTAAAAAAAATCATTGCAAGCACGGCTGTTCTCAGCTTCTGTAGCTGTAGTAATAGAATAAGTCGCTGTATTTTATGTAGACTGACAAGTCAGTCTCTAAACACTTTACTCAATAGAGACAGAGAACAATGTCTCAGCTTTCATTGCTAAAACTGGGTGGAAACAATTAGAGTTTTAAAAAAAAAACTCCATTGCAAAACTTCCATATGTGGGCAGTGACATTGTGTGCTTACTACTGAGGAGAATGGGAGGAGAGCATTGTTTACAGTAAGGCATGTCCTTGAAAAAATGTAAGGGTTGTAGGCTTATTAGCTGCCTTACCCGCCGCCATTCAGGCAACTACCTTCCATTTAGGAATCCCCAGACAATGATTATTGTATACCGAGACTATGTTTTATGATTCAGATTTTAGTGTTTACTCTAAATCACATAGTGAAAGGAAATACTGATAGAGACTGCAGTGTGCAAATCCTTCCACAGAGAAAGGAAGAGTCACCAACGATGGCCGAACCTCATTGCCATTTTGGTCATCCAAGCCAATGAGGAAAGCATTTTCATGACTTCAAACAGCCTCCAGCAATCCTGTTTGTTATTTCTGTCCAACATTATGCACCACAAAAGCCCACAACGTGTGAAGTTGCTAGTGGGAAGCTTGAAGTAACTCAGTATTTGCTGTATAACATGATTTTTGATCAGTTCCAATAATAACCCTCCCCTCAAAAATTAGCATGTGTGTGGCATGAGACTGGCCAGATGAGTTTTTCGATTGACAAGCCGGAGCTTTAATGGCAGCCCGATGTCAGGTATTCCTTTCAGCTGCGCTTAAAATGTGATAAGATATTTATAGACCAATTATACCCACTTTCACCCACATACATGCACACACACACTCTAGTGCACACACAGTGCAGAAGCCAACAGAGTGGATGCAGATTGGCACACTTTAACGGCAGGGTATTACTTGCTGTTAGACCACTGTTATTATGTTCTCAAAGTGGATCTCAGAAGCCTTTGGACCAAATAATGACATTAATGAACCCAAACTTTAGGCGAGCAAGTCGTTTTTTGTAGTACTCTCATCCTGAATCACACAGAGGCAATCAGAGTCCCTTCAAATCACCATGAGGCGAGAATCTAAACGGGTCTCGACACTTAAATCACACAGCAGGATTATATAGAAAGTGAGTTTCTCAATTTCGAACAAACTTTGAGAAGAAGTCTTGTGCGTTTTGCTGAAAGCCAGCACACAACAATAAACAGAAGAGTTGCGAGTACAGTGAGAACATTAGGTTAGTTGCTACAGGGGCATGTCTGAGTGCCTATCACATTGATTGAAGTACTCAGATTCTGGTCTTGAACAGCATAAATTTGAGCACAATCAAACGGCACAATTCAAGATGATTCATTCAGTTTATGCAGACAAAGGCAGTATTTTGAATTGACATATTAAAGCTATAACATGTAACATTTCCACATTAAAATGTCTAAAATTTCTAGACATATGTTATATATTTTGTTCAGTTGTGTAGTTACATTGTCTCAAATATTTCCAACAATGATCCAACCATTAACGTATATAAAGATGGACAACATGACAGCTCCCCAAAAGTGAAGCCAGAACGTCTCAATGATAGTTAGTTATGTGATGCTATAAAAAGCGGGGTTCATATCATAATTGACAGCTGAGCTCTGCTCTCAATTGAGTTGGCTGTTACAGTAATTTCTTCAAACTTCTGTGAAGACAAAAATATAGAAACAAATAGGAGTGATTTTATTTACCAGAGTGAATGTAATTATTTAACCTTGTTAACCTTGTTAAGCTGTAAACCAAAGAAAAGGTGAAGCATTATGACTCATCACATCTCATTATGTTATTGAATTGAATGACAGTTAAACCAACTCTTCATTAACCCCACTGCTGACCTCAACAGTATTTTAACAACAGAACAAAGGAAACAGACAAAAATAAGGATTTGGTTGTTTTGAAAATAGTATATCTGTGGGAGGAACCTCAGTGCTGCAGTCAGAAGGAGAAAGACACGTTTAACTGATGCAGAGACAAAAAGGACGTGGAATAATTAATAGAAATTGTCAACTGCGACAGCATGCCAGGATATTAGATATTCAGTGTCCTCTCTGCAGCCCTCCGCTCTTTTCCCTCTCTCTCCTTTGTCTCCTGCAGTTTCTTCTTTGTGAAGAAATCCAGCCATTTTCCCTCTCTCCTGTTGTCTGGATGGATGTTGCTAACACTGCAGACCTGTCAGTCATTCATCTCTAGGGGAGGCGGGCTCATTGCCTCAGTTGGGGGAAGTGACTGAGCGGAATAGTTGATTGGCAGGATCGAGAGGGAGAGGAGACAGTGGGGTGGAATACTTAGAAAGTGGAGCAGATGAGCGCGGAGGAGAGAAGGATATGGAGCGTAAACAGTCTCTTTAGGAGACACAAACAAAGGCGGCCAGCATGAGAGAGAGATTGTACATACACTGGTGCTTTCTGGAATTTGCTATGATGGGACAAAAAAAGGGACACGATTTTACAAAGCAGGGCAGCACCTGAATACAGAGATAAGCCTGGGCAGCTGAAAACAGTATAATGGTTGAAAAATTTTTGTTCCTCCTTTGGAAAAAAATCCTTGTAGGAGTGTGGATGAACAGGCTTGATATGATTTAAAATACTGGCTGCTGGCATGATGTGAGCAGACCAAACCACCCCCAAAAGACTGGTTGAACAGATGTGATTGAAAAGAAGAAGAATGTGTTAAAAAAAAAAACTGCTTGGAGGTGGATACGTACAGTATAAGCGATTAAGTTGTGAAACAGCTAAAAGCAAATGTAGCAGTGGTGAGCTGGGACTGCTGGCTTAAAATTGTGGTCTGGAAGAGGATGGTGGATGGTCATTTGTATTGCATAACGCCTACTTAACAGTTTCTGAATTTAGGAGAACATTCGTGTCATGCGTGTAGGCTGAGGCTTCGTCAAAAAACTGGCAGATATGGTCAAATATCATCTGCTACCTGAACACAAGCACAGTTCTTGAATTATTTAGGTGTGAATTTGAGCAGGAATCTCTACAGAGGACATTAAAGTTTCTCAAATCCAGAGGGTAGATCTGTCTATCTTTATTTTTACAGGCTGGTAGGAACTAAGGAAAATGTTTTTTGTATATATATATATATATATATATATATATATATATATATATATATATATATATATATGTATACATATTTTAACCTTTCTGTTGGTTTATACATATCTGTAACTTGAAGTCATTGAAAACTGACCCTTCTCAAGTCCTTAAAGTGATATTCCACCGCAGAATAATAATCCACTAAATATGTACTCACCTCTATGCCGATGTGAAGATGGGTGAAGATCTTCAGTTCACAAAACAATCCTGGAGTTTCAGCAGAAAACAGGGTTGCAGCTAATGGCAGTGATTGGAGACCAAATGTTAAAAAAAAAAACACAAAACAAACACAAAATGTCTTCATCCTGCTTGTGTCATGTAATCCAAGTGTCCGCGAGCCGTGACATTAAAATTTAACCACAAAAGACGCCATTTACGTCATGTTTTTAGTCGAAATGTCAACTGTAGCATGTAGCCGGTAGCATGTAAACATGGCATCGATCTTGCGATATTTTCACACGTGCATCCATTAAGAGATATACGAAGTCTTGCGAGATTGACGCCATGTTTACATGCTACCTGCTACATGTTACATGCTACAAAGTTGACAGAGGTTTCACTGGTTACCAAACTTGCTCAACTATTATTGGAGCACAGAGCAAAAAGGGGCAGGGCTTGGGAAGGGGCAACTATACATGAATACGGTGAAAGAGGGCATATTTCCACTTTATGTAAGTATGTATAAGATATTTACAGAGAATAATCACAAGACTGGCACTGTCTGAAATACTTGCATCCATGTTGTCCATAAAATAAATCATATCAGTAAATAAAGGTATGTAATTTTTAATGACAACCAATTATGAATATAAGACTAAAGTAAATAGGTCTGTGAACCTAAAAAATAGATGGTCAATGGTTTTGGTCTAAAAGATGTACAGATCAACTTGAACTTTAAATAGTTTTTGTGGAAAATCACTGGCAGGGTTGCTGGTACTATAGCTGCTGGTTTTACTGAAATTGCGTTTTGACTTTTGGAGCAATAGGACATAATTCATAAAAAGAAAAGTCCTGCCTCTTTAAGGGGTTCTTTATATCATCCTATTAGGAGCATGATTTTTTGTTGTTGTTGTTTTTTGTTTGGTTGTTTGTTCATTTGAAAACGAGACTTAATGTTCTTTTGTCACATTTTTCAACCAACAAATTGACATCACCATCTTTTAGAGAACACAAAGAAGATATAAACAAAGAAAGTTGCAGACTGCTTTGTATCAGGAAAGTGTTAAGCAGTAAGCATCAATAAGGTATGCAAAGAGAATTTCAGTCTAGTACTGGTTCTGTCATTCTGTATCACTTTGAAACTGCTTACTTGGCCAGTGCATAGGGCACCATGATCAGGCACAGAGTGTCTGCAAGGAGGATGGAAGTCAGTAGTGTGGGTGTGTCGACTGTGTGACGTTCTTGTTAGAGGGACCTCTCCACCTACTAGGCATCACTGCTTTCAGGGATGATGATTTATTACAATGCAATAAGATTTCAAGGACACTAATTTTGTGGTCAGAGATTGGCGTCAGGAGGGCTGGTCGTGTAGCGTTAATTTAAACACATTTGGCTTATCTAAACCCTGTATCATTGGGGAGGCAAATGAAGCAAAAAAGTGGAATGATGTGATCAAGGAGCAAGCCAAATTCCAGGAAATCATGCCGATAATTTGGGGAAGCTGCTGGTTGGAGAAGTTCTCCAATGTCTTGGCAATGACTCAGGTGTTGATGGGCATGGAGAGGTGGTTCAGCTGTTTGGTTGGGATTACAAGGCAGGTGTTGCAGGGATAGCTCTGAGAGCAGGTTGTACAGATGGAGAGGATTGAGCATAATGACACTTTGCAACAAGGCTGATTGAAGTTTTTGCCAAATGTCTGATTGGGCCTGGTAATGTTTTTGTCCCAAAGAGGCTGAAAATTGATGTCAGGAAGAGGGATTGGAGGGGGAGGTTGAAGTGAAGTGCATGAAATTGTTTGGTGAGATTTCGACAGTGTGTGGGAGTGGTGAAGCCCAGGAAGTCAGAGGCAGAGATGGTCAAAGGTGGTTAAAAAGGGACAGAGTGTAAATATAAACATTACATTCAAAGAGACCCGAGCCAGAAGTGAGGCAGGTGGGTTTTGATGGTGCCTTGACCACAGTTGGACTTTCTGTAGCAATGTCAAAGCAGCAGCTAGGTAGACATTGTCATAGTCTTTCTCCCTGTCCATCCTCGCCAGCCACATTTCCCTTTTTATTTTAAAGTCCTTGTCTCTCCTGTCATTTCTTGGCTTGCCATGGTAGTAGGTGTTACATTACTTGCCCTCACTTATAAACTGAAAGGGAGGCAGAGCAGAGTTGCAAGAGTCAGATTTCAAACGTGAAACAAGGCTAATCACAACCTGACATGAAGTTTACAACTGGATATGGTTGTACAGACTGAAATCTGCTTGAGGGGCAATTATACAGATCTCTAGCATCACCTCAGCAACAGTTGTTGGGTATGTGCAGACATCAAAGTGAATATTATGTTGTTCAGTACATTACCATGAAGGCGTTAGCTGGTCAGAACCACTGACATAGATAAGGATGGACAACATGTCCCTACTGCACAAAAGTTAGACCAAAATATCCTGGATAAAGCTGCCATCTTCCGCTGGTGCAGTCAGAGGCTTGTTTTGGCTTCACTTTTTGGCTTCACTTTTTGGGGAGCTCTCATGTTGTCCTATGTCAGTCGTTAAAACTAAGGCTAACTTGGCCAAACCAAACTGGCCTTGACAAGGCATTAACATTACAATCATCATGTACTTAACGTTAGTGTTACTTCACAACTCTTTTGTGGATGTCAGCTACAGCTGTTTGGATTAGTGTGAGTTATGTTTGATAGATCTGACAACTAGAAATTCAATAACGAACCAACTTTCTAAGTATTTGATTTGGATAAAGTGAGGGGAAGGTCTAAAGATCTAACATTAAAGATCAAAGTAAGCACTCCAAAGTATCATTGTTTGTATCTTTTCTTGTAAAAGGTCCACTGTAATCAGTAACACCAGATCATGAGTTTATCAACCGAAATTTTCCTCACTGTGGCATCCTTGTTTCCCACCAACTTTGATAATCTGCCCCGCCCTGATTAGTTTTATCTGTGTCTTGTTGTCCTCCTCCTCACTTGTGTATTTAGTCCATGCATTCCTTTGTCTTACTGCCAGTTTGTCCTTGTCCCTGCTTCAAGCGTCTTAGTACTGTTGCACTTATTCAAGTAAGCCTGATTATTTGGACTTTGAATTTCCTCCCTGCCCCTTTTAGATTTGTTTGCATATTGGACTGTTTATCTGGTTTTGACCTGTGCTTGTTTCCGGAA
>JAJHUR010088337.1:0-12450 GCA_027495735.1 Lutjanus campechanus | reverse complement strand
GGTAATTTGTAACTGCTGAGCTAAACAGTGTTAAACTGGACATTAAAAATCTTCGCCGAAACTCCCAGAATATTGCAGAAAAAAAAGATGAATGGCTGTTTCACTATTTGCTATTAATAAATTAATCTACAGCTCATGAGAGAGCGTTCTCCACAGTGGAATGTGATGCATTTCAAGAGGAAGAGAAACAACAATGACAAGATCAGTACAGAGAATTAAAATTCATGGTAAGAGACAACTCAGTACTCATTACACAGTTTGACACCTAAAATAAGGTACAGTGCAAAATCGCTATGGCAATAACTGCTTGGCACCAGACGCCACATGTTGCCCTTGGCAAAGTATGAGGATCTCACAAATTACCACTTTAAATGAGAAATGCCACTTGATATTTCTGCATGAGCGTATGTGTGTGTGTGTGTGTGTGTGTGTGTGTGTGTGTGTGTGCTGTGGTGTTTTATGCCGCCACCTGGGCTGCTCGAGCCATGCGGAGAGCAGTTTGTACATCTGACATTTTAATATAATGCACTCTAAAACAACAACAAAGGCAAGAGACCATGGCTATGAAAATGAGAGGCATCACCTCTTTGACACACTCAATAAACATTTATCATGTTGTGTCCACCTTTTTGTGCAGAAAATGCCCTGCACAACCGAAATGAAAACTTATGTACACAAGCTGGCGAATCCTCTCAGCCAAGCGCCCCACATATTTGACAAAGGACTGTAAAGCTAACAGCTGCTGATTAATCACGATGGGGCTAAATTACTGGCTGCCTCTCAACCGGTTACGGAGCTGGATGCCCAGTGCATTAAGAACCTCCTTTGCATGTACTTGACAGCTGCATAGACTAAGTGCCACTTCTGCCTATTTAGCTGCATCTTTCTACTCCTTCTACCATAAGCCAAAAATAGCCTCTGAACACAGTGTAGTTAAAGGGCTATCACACATTTGATTGTTAACTCATTGGGAAAATGGTTCAAAGTGAGCTTTAGTTTTATGGTGTTATGACAATCTTAATGACTGGCATTTAATTTACATATTATATGTAAATTTCATCCTTCAAAAGTGGCACAAATTAACAATTTCTAATCTAAATTATATACTAACCCTTAGCTAAGCTTCCCACAGTGAGTGCAATTCAGCACTCCCTGTGGTTGCATAATGCATAATCAATACTTTGCTGTAAGGCTTTTATTGCACACATTACATTACATCCACCATATACATTGGGTACATTAAAGTTTTTTATATATTTTTTGTCCCTATTAACTGTCACCATGCAACAGCTAATTTCTCCTGGTGCACAGAAGGGGATAAATTACTGCAGTACTTTTCTGTATATGCAAAATCACTTTAACTGTGAAAAGCTAACCTGTAAGGCATGTTATATGCATATTGTCTGCAGTGTGTGTGTGTGTACGATATCAATGATTTTATGCAGACTTACAGTCCATGATGAAACGTGAAAAACACGTCTCACTTAAAAAAATTTTTTCAGTTTCTTAAAGATTAATTGTCATCAATGTTGCCAGATTCATTTCAGAAGTTTGGGAGTGGGAGTTGGGAGGGGAAAGTGTGTGTGCATTGATTGGTTTTAAATTTAAATATTCTTCCAGTTTTGTTTGTCTGCTTTATTTTGAATGATTGAAACATCTTTTTAGCATGAGTGTTGCGACCATGGGTGCCCAGTTATGGTTAAAAGACGCAAGACAAGTATGGCAGGAAAATTTCCAGAAATATAGAGCCTTCAATTAAGTTGCTCTTTCATTATATAAAAAATATTAGTTTTTTTATTGTGCTCTGTACTTTCAGCAGAGAGTGACAGATAAACAGTTCACTGCATACAGCACATGCCATTAGAATTAACATTAAAACAATAACAAAAGATGGATCATATCAGTTAAATTACAGATTTTGGAGTAATGTACTGCCTGGCCCAAACCCCCCCCCTCAAAAAACAAGTTATTTAACCCCAACTGATGCGGTGAGGAGCTTCTCATTTTTTAAACAACCATGTCTGAAGACATATCCTGTGGTCGTGGAAAAGATGTTACTTTGTTTTGCCTGCAAGCAAAGAAAACAACTAACAACCAAGGAGATGAAACTACTAAAGCTGGGTTAAGAACTGTCCAACACATTATTAAAACCTGGAAGGATAGTGGTGAACCATCATCTTCCAAGAAGAAATGTGGTCGGAAAAAAATCTTGAATGATCGAGATCACTTAAACATTTGGTGAAATCAAATCTTAAAAAATCTACAGTAGAACTCGCGGCTGTGTTTAATAGTGAAAGTAAGAGCATTTCCACACACACAATGTGAAGAGAACTCAAGGGATTGGGACTAAACAGCTGTTTAGCCTTAAGAAAACCACTTATCAGTGAGGCTAATTGGTTAAAAAAAAAAAAGGCGTCAATTTGCAAGTGAGCTTAAAGATTGGACTCTGGAGCAATAGAAAAAGGTCATGTGGTCTGATGAGTCCAGATTAACCCTGTTTCACAGTGATGGGGGCATCAGGGTAAGAAGAGAGGCGGATGAAGTGATGCACCCATCATGCCTAGTGCCTACATGTAAACATGGTGTCGATCTCGCGAGACTTCTTATATATCTTAATGGACGCACATGCCGAAGTCTCGCGAGACCAACGCCATGTTTACATCCTACCGGCTACATGCTAAAAACATGGCATAAATGGCATCTTTTCTCTTTAATTTTTAATGTCGCGGCTCACGGACACTTGGATTACACCACACAAGCAGGATGGAGAGATGTTGTGTTTGTTTTGTGTAATTTTTTTTTAACGTTCTATCCGTGGTCACCATTAACTGCCATTGCACTGGATGAGCCTGCTACCCTGTTTCTCCTAAAACTCCAGGATTGTTTTGTGAACTGAAGACCTTCACCCATCATCACATCGGCATAGTGGTGAGTACATACTGAGTGGATGATTATCTAAGAGTGGAATATCGCTATAAGCTTATCGAAACGATGCCATGGAGAATGTATTCTGTAATCAAAGCTAAAAGCTTGTGTGACCTTTTTTTTGGCAAGGCAGTGTATAACATATGTCTAGTGTTTTTAAACATATAACACAGAAATGTTACATATTATAGCTAACTAATAATTAGCCAGATCAGCCACTGTCAGTAATCATTACACACATTATAGCATGAATCAAACCAATAACTAACAGGAGTAAATGTCAGACAACCTTTACTAGTTACCTTATGTTTCTGTAGTGGTGACGGGACATTAGGAAAAATACATACAGCATTAGCAGCTTGAATCACACTAAAGCTCCCTGCGCTCTCCAGGGAAAATATTATGCCAAACTCTCATTAAGAGACAGGCTGTGTTCACATCCAAACACAGTGGAAACGTGTAAACCCACAGTAATTTACAGCGAGGGGAATAAACGAGTGACCCCTCCCCAAATTGGTACGACCCTATGCTGACTTGTCTCGTCTAGACCGCTGGATTGTCACAGCACTGTCCTCAAAGCAGAGAGCAAAAAGCTAAATGAATAGGGTGAAAAGCGCCTAGTTTATGCATTAAAAAGAAAATCATGCTGGAGCGGCACGCTGTCACTGCCAAGTGCATTAAAATAATGGATATATTCAACGCAGGTGGACAGTTCAAGTGCAAATATTATCAAGTACTCAAAATGTTAAAAAAATGACATAATTCAGTTCTACTATCAATGTGGCTATGACATAATTAGCCTGCGAGTTAATCACAATTTTACAGTAACGCTTTGCTAGAAATGGTATAAAAGAGACTGAGCCATGAAACATTTGTTGTGGCTGTTTATAGAGAATAAAATCTGTTATTGATGGGAACCAAGTGAGTTCTGCAATCCACTGTGAAGTTGGCAAGGGTTTTCTTTTACTTCAGGTTATATATATATTTTTAATGTTTTATTTTTGAGCCAGCTGTCAGCCCAGTGATAATGAGAAAACTTACAAAGAGACAAAGAGGCGGTAGCCTATTCGTTAAGATTTTCTATGTTGAGAGTTTATGTGGGATTGTAGCTTATTTTCATGTCAGAAACTAGAATATTTTAGTCGATTTTACATTTTTACTATCATTTGTTTTTTGCAGTTTCTCAGTTGTATTTGGTTTTATTGCCCTCTGGCATCTTCAGCAACCTTTACCACTGGCCACTCCACATAATTTATCTCCCAGGCGGTAATGTTTGAATCAGTCTTTGTTTAATTGATCTACTTAATTCATTAAGTTCAAGTCTTCAGTCATCAGTTCAGCTAGTGCAAGTGAACTTTTAACAAGGTTAAATGTTTCCAATGCACAAAAGCACACCGAGTCCATTCTGTAGAAAAACATGTTTATATTTGTAATAAATGTAATAATTCACTCTTCCAAATTGATGCACCAAATGTCTTGGATATTTTTGTTTGTTTCTTAGCAGCTAATAAGTTCATTTCCTCTGTGTTTCTCACCCCGTGAGTTCATATGCAATTTTCTTCTGAAACTGTTATCCGTCCAGCAAGGGTTCATATCAAGTGTTCCCTTTTCAGTGTTATAAAAGAAACAAAATTTACCCCCGACTTTGCCTTTAATAATTGACTTGCATCTAGCCATGCTTTGTGTCAAATCAAACAAACACTAGAAATAAAATGTTCTTTATTAGACAGTATTAGACCCTTTATTAGTCTTTATTAAAGGGTAATTAGAGACATATTACAACAGAACTGTACTGTAAATTAAAGTCCAGTGTAGATGAGACGAATGGCTATTTCTTTAATCAAATCATATTGAAAAGCATATAGTGTAGTATAACCAAGAAGCCTAGCTGCTGTGTTAACGATACAAACTGTTGGATGGCCCAGAACTTTCTTCAACTCTATTAATCCCTGCAAATGTCACATCCCCCACCTGAAATCTAGGACTAATATTTGACTCAGATCTCAGTGTCCAAAAACACACCTGTGTACCATTTCTAGAATCAAACCACTGCTCCCACACTCTGACACCACACATTTATATTCTCCAGACTCGACCATTGTAATTCACTACTTCTCTGGCATTGACCAAAAATTACTTTCCCGCCTCCAACTGGCCCAAAAACGCAGCAGCTTTAACGGACGACATCACATCACCCCAATCCTGGCTTCCCTCCGTTTGCTTCCTGTGCGTTCCAGAATCGATTTTAAAATTTTTAACTGATTTACTTTTAAAGCCCACCTGAGTCTGGCCCTGAGCTACTTAGCTGAAATGTTAACCCCTTATGAGCCAGTTTGCAGCCTTAGATCCTCGGGCGAGGCCCTCCTGGCTGTTCCAAGGCTTCAGTCTAAAGGTGACCGCGCTTTCTCCACCAGGACCCCTCGACTTTGGAACGACCTGCCCGAAGATATGAGGCTCGCAGAATCAGTGACATCTTTTAAATCTTCATAGATCTGCTTTCATGTGATGTTGTTGTCTCTTTCTAATATATTTAATTTATTCTTTTATTGGTGCATATTTATATTGACATTATGTAATGTTCGTTCCTTTTATTTATTTGTATTGACTAGACAACATCATTTAATGTTACTGAAAACTCCTCCCTCTATTTTCATTTATTCTTATTGCCATGTTTTTCTTGTTTTCTTGTTCATATCTATTATATTGTTTTGTATTATTTTACTATGTTTTAGTGTCTTAATTTTTTCTTGCTCCTGTTTGGCCTTATTGTGTTGGTTTTCTCTTGTTTTTTGCCTCTGAGGTGTCCTGTTCTTTTGCTTTGTCTGTCAAAGCTCCTTGTAAACTCAGTTTTTAAAGGTGCTAAATAAAATAAAATAGTAAAGACCATACTATTTCAATGTTTTTGTCCAATAAGATACAAAGTACAGATTGTTACGTCCTTTAGTGTACAGTCAAATAAAAATAAAAATGAGAATGTTATTTTTAGGGTACATTAGTTGTCAAAAATTCAGTCACCATAATCGACAATGTGATTCCAAAAGGGGTGATATAACAGCTGAGTCATCCAAACTGGAATACTCCCACCAACTCAGTGTTCATTGTTCATCTTTCCATGGTGGACATAAAATAGAACTGTTGCATGATTGAGTTGTATTGTATGGCACAGTGTTGCACCAGAAAGCCCCGAATACTGTTGAGAATTGTCTGAACTATGAAAGAGACATGTTGCCCCACTTACTTTTAAACCCCACGTTCCAAACTACACAAACAACCTTCTAAGTTCTTTTTTTTTCCATCTCTGTGTCTGATTTTGACACTGAAAAAGTGATTTCACATGAGGTGGGTTTCCAGTACCGTCAGCTCCACTGTGAATGAAAACCCCACTCTGCAGCTTTTTTTTTTTTTCTTTTCCCTCCAGCTTTTAACCGCTTTCAGCTCACTGGTCCGTGTGGTTGAGTTCCAACAGCTCTCACCAAACCCTTATATAAACGATTGGTCAGCCGTGTTCATTACATGAACTTGCACAGGCCAAATGTACGCTACCCACTCACTGTAAAATGATGCCAAGCCAAAGAGCACACTTGACTTTTGAAGTTGAACATGTAGCAATCAAACCCACTAACCCCCTAGTGGTTAAAAAAAAAAAAGTTTAATGCAGCTGTAAAAGCTTTTCATGAACTGTGGAGGATGCAGATGTTTGGGAGTATTCCTAACCACTGTTATTAAAGTTAATGAGGCATGAATAAGTTGATGTACTGAATGCTAAAGTGATACACTGTAATATGAGGTGGCCACAGAGGAGTTAAAGGAGAAATACGTACTATATTTTTATTGTATGAGCATGATATGTCATCAAAGATTAAAGAAACATGCTTCATTAAAATACTGGCTTCTCTGCCAAACCAGGCCACAGCCAGCATGTCCTCCAGTGAAATTTCTATTGTGGGATGGAATGTTTCATATTTATTAGAGTTAAAATTACTGCCGAATGTTGTGTTGAATGAGTAAGTGTCTGTTTATGAGTGGTAAGAAATTATAAATAATCTTTTAGATGGAGTAGATGTTTATAACAGTTAAATTGAGCAATATGTTAATGGAGTCTGGTATGCAGTAAGGAAGGCAGTCACTGAACTCCCACCCTGGAGTGTGTATTTTCAGAGCAGTGGGCTTTTGTTTTCAGGATAATGGTCTTAAGTTTGCATCAACTGACAAATGACAAACTCACCCTGTAGGACTTGTTGCCTGTCATTGTCAAAATAATGTTGTGCTCGTCATGTTCATGTAGATTCAGTTTCCCTGCAGCCAACTGGCAACCTGCCTGAGCTTCAAGTCTGGGGAACGGGGGTGGGGGTGGGGAACAACTCGCTTTAACCATATATCATGTTAAATAGGGTTTCAATTTATTTAATATAATGTCTATTGCTCCAGTTCTCTATTTTGGACTGCAGTCCTCATTTTTAAAACCTGAGAGATTGTTCCTTTCATCAAATTGCAGTGAAAAAGTCAACTTTGAGTACTTCAAATATTTTTTTAAATATTTTTCTAAACTGTTCCTCGAGGGATTCAACCTATTCAACTAATTTAATATGATGTCTGTGGCTCCAATTTGCTCTTTGGACCGCAGTTCTCATTTTTGAACTCTAGGGTGTTAAATTTTGCTCCTTTAAATACAAGGTGCAGCGTGCTTTTCTCCACAAATAGGGGGGAAAAAAATAAACTTTGAAGACTTAAAAGACACATTTTTCAACACTGTTGAGTCTAAAATGTTAAGGCAACACAAATCGTTTTGTCCGCCACTGCAATAGCGATGAGGTCCTGTCCTTGGAGCACCTGTCTTGCGGTTGTCAAAGGGAAGCAGATGTGTGTGTGTGTGTGTGTGCATGCATATGAATGTGTGTGTTTGTGTGTGTGTGTGTGTCCAGAATGTGGGAGTATATCTTGATCCACAGCAGCTGCCCCCTCAGCCACCATGACAAGCATGCTCATCCAAACACTCTTTGTGTAAAGTAGAATAGAATCAGATCTGTTCTATTTTCAGATGGAGCCAAATCCTATTGTTTTTTTTTTTTTCAGTCCAAACAATACTTTCCCCTAATCACATTAACACAGTTGATGTGAAAAGTTGAATAGACATTAAATGAGCACTTTTATCAGCAATCCGGCATGAATCATCATTTTCTCTTCAAATTTAAATTTCGGGTACACTGAAATGACATTTGTGAGGCAGTTTGTAATCATATTTCCTTTATTAATGGAGTTTTCTTTATGGATGTCCATATCCTTATCTCACTGGCATTCCATTATATTTCAGAGTGCTTATTAAAAGAACTAATCATAGGTCTTGGGGCAAACATTTTTTCCCACTGAACATTAACTGCTCCTTTTGACAGCAAAGTAATGCCACAGACTAAGTGACATGCTCACCTCTAAATGGACAAATGTTAAGTAAGGGTCCAGGAAGTGGAGAAAACGGGTAAAATCAAGTCCTTTTTGGTTAAATGTCCCTTTCACCCAGAGAGAATATGCTTTACAAAGGAGGCATAGTTGATGCAGCCATTGGCATCCTCCTGTCCAGCCATCAGTCTGTCCACCTCGTCCTCCGTCATCCTCTCTCCCAGCGTTGCCAGCACGTGACGCAGCTCCGCTCCCATGATGGTGCCGTTGCCTTCCTTGTCAAAAACCCTGAGCCCCTCCACAAAATCCTCAAAGTTGCCTTGATCTTTTGCACGGGAGATGTGCTGCAGCATCGGCAAGAAGGTCTCAAAGTCAACCATTTTAGTGCTCATGTCCTCCGGCCGCGGCTTCCCGAGCACTTTGAGCACATCTGCATTGGTGGGGTTCTGGCCCAGGGCTCGCATCACATCCCCACACTGGGCGTATGTGATCTTCATCTCTCCAGTGGGCGTGCGGTCGAACAAGGTGAAGGCCTCCTTGAACTCCTCAATCTGGTCGGCGGTGTACTCAAGAGTGATGCTTTTGGGATCAAACACGGGCTCCTTGGGTGGCTCAGGCAGTGGCTCCGGAGGAGGCGCCGGCTTAGCAGCTGGAGTCGCATCTTTCTTAGGCTCTGGCTTTTTGGGCTCAGGTTTCTTTGGTTCAATCTTCTTTGGTGCCATGTTGTTAAGGGATTCAGAGGTGAGCTGGGACTTGCTGAGAAACAAGCAAGAGTTTGAAGGGATTCGAAGTGATTCCCAAGCACAGAGGGTCACCCCCTCTCCCAAAGCTTTTATATGTGCTTTGTCTAGGGAGCAAGATAGCAATTTCCAACGGCACACCTATAAAAGGAAGAAACCCGAAATAGATCCCCATAGCAAGTGATGTCAACATTAAGTATTGTTCTCAGCTGCTGTCATCTAGCCGACAGGGCTATTTGCTGTCATTAGCGAGGGTCCAGTTGCATTAGGCTGAAAATGTTCTGTCTCTCTGATGGACAAAGGGATCAGAGCACAGCCAACGTATCAGCCCATGAGGGAGTGGGACCAAAATAGCTTTGCTCGCTAACTGCTGAAAGCCTGGGAATCACTGTTTTCTAAAACAATGCTTTTTCTCCCCCCAGAACACTAGTGTATCAAACGCACAAATAGTTAATTATTTTATGTAGGAGGTCTCAGGATGAATCAGCATACTTTGGGAATTGTTATTATGTATTATTTATGTATAAGAGGGCATTCTCTTTGGAGAAAATAACATGATAGGACTTGAGGGAGATGCATTAAACCTGCCTGAGAATTTATATTATGGCTTTATAGTGTTTTTTTTTTAAGAGGAAGGTCTGCCAAACCTTTCTACAATGAGAGGTGTATGTGGATAGTATTAATGTTGAATGACACGTTTGGGGATTTTGGCAATTTCTCATTTCCCGGATAAATGATAGCTTGCATTTTCCCTCCTGTCACCGTTGGAGTGTTCCACCATATTTAGGAACCTGGCAAGCTCTCGCGGATCCTAAAGGGACTCTTAATTAATGCTTTATTAAAGGCTGATGTACTGGAAAGGTCAACCAGTTAAGCCCATTAATGTTAAAATCACATTCAGTGCCAGTATCAATTGATACACAATATTCTGCTGCAAGTGCATGTTTAGAGTGATCGAGCCATTTTCCAAGTATGAAAAAAAAGAGATATGAGTGCTTCTGTATACTCAACTGCAGATGAGCAATGTGTCGGGTCCTCTTGGAAAACGGGGGAAAAACAGGAATACATTAATTGTTATATATTGATTGTTGTGTCCATGTGTGGTCTACATAGGCCGTACTAAAAGACGCCAAAGAGACTTCCTCGCCGAGCATAATTATACCATCAGAGTTAGAAATCAAAATTACCCCATGGCTAGTGAGTTCCACAATGCCAATGACTAATTATTGCACACTGAGGGCACTGAATTGGTTAGCGGCAGAGACAGAATACAGAAACTTAACTAAAGGGATCCATTGACTGGATGCTTTGAAATGTCCTGGCCTCAATGAGAACATAAATTTTACATCTTTACTGTAAAGATTTTTTTCTTGTATTTATTTATTAGTTTTCTTTGAATATGTCTGTTTTTCTTGCATTTAAGACTTATATAAGAGTATTTATCCTCCATGTATGATCTCTGAAAATTGTTTTTTTTTTCTGTGTAATTTCATGTTTGTGTTTCAGTAGTTTCACCTGTTATGTTTATCTGGGTCATGTGATTGCTTCCCATTGGCTGATGCTACTGTATACTGTGTGGCTACATCTCTGTTTGTTCAATTCGATTGAGGGTCGGGTTTATTTTGTTAGTCCACAAAACACTGCTGGAGTTTCACAGGAAAACAGTGATGCAGAATCTCCCAGACAATGTAAATGAATGTTGACCAGTTTTCAAATGAAAACAGCTACGAAAACACATAATATGCCTCCATATTGCTCGTCTGGCATAATCCCCAACATAAGTCCCAACATCCCACATACACCCAGTTCAGACAGTGTGCATGTGCATGTGAACGTGACTCCAAGCTAAGAATCTACAGTGAAACTTCAGGCTGTTTTCCTGTGAAACTCCAGCAGTGTTTTGTGGACTGAAAAACTAAACCTGACCTTCAGTCGCCATGAGGGTGAGTAGATAACAACTGAATTTTCATTTACCTGGATTACCTTCCTGATTATCCCATTTTCCATTATATATAGAAAATTTGGTCACATCTAATTTTACAGCACAGTAATAAGATGTAATAATCTAATAAATTAGACTGTTATTAGAATAATTAAAGGGTAATTGGTAATTGACAGAACTGTACTGTAAACTAAAGTGCATTACTTCCCACTGTTAGACCCTTATTAGACTTTATTAAAGGGTAATTTGGGACATATTGTGAAATCATATGTCTGCTCCTTGAGACACACCTTCTTTGGCAGAGTCGCCAAGACTGATTCCTGCTCCTTTAATCAAATCACATTATCTGCCTTGACAACAAGACTGTGCTTTTTTAAATTTTCATCTTTACTTTGTAGATGAGCTTCACATCTTGCTTATTAAATGGGGAAATGGCAGGTGTGTGATTTCTCTTCAGTTTACTGTGCAGCATTGAAATGTGTCCCAAATTGTGTCCCCAAGAAAGTCTGATAAGGGTGTAATACTGTCTTATAAAGAACATAATATTTCTAGTTTTCATCTATTTTGATAGAGTACAGCTTGTTTCCTTACTAGTGTGTGTATTAGTGGGTGTATGGTGACTAATTACGGAGCAGTTGTGTTTGTTTAATATTTAATAAAGAACATTATTTCTAGTTAATTTGATACAAAGTAGGGCAAGTGCAACCAACAATTTCTAAAAAAAATATGCATTTTATTTACTTACATGCATATTTTTTTATTATTTACAAAGCGTACAGTTACAGTGATTTAACAAACAATACTGGGAATTCAAATGTTCGGTTGGCTGCATACTTTGTGGTTCAAATGTGTCCACTGTGTGTGTATTCCCATGACCGGCTCTATATACAGTACAGTATATCATGCACAGTTACAAGGTGAGAACAAGCACAGCAATTCCATTATGTGTCTAGTTTATAAATACGTAATATGTCACTTGGCTTTATGTAGATGACTGCTCCATAATACCCTTCAGTGAATGATAAATGAACCAGCAAAATATTCATTTCATTTATGGGTCGGTATATATAGGATGTGCAGTTCTGTGCCACAATTTTAATCACAGCAACTTTAATTTTATGCATGCATCACAGTTTATCAACTCAGTTTAAGACAGCTAAAGCCCGTCATGCGATAATTGCATTTACCCTTCTCTGTCTTCATGCCAGTCCCCCTTGATCCGTCAATCAGGAGCTTGAAGTCCTTGGACAGTGTAGTTTAAGTGTGCAGATATGTGTGTGTGTGTGCGTGTCTGCATAGTTGTCCTTAGCCTAAGATCATTATCTGTCTTCTCTTTGCTTTTGAGGTCGCATGGCTAGTAAAACTGACAGCTAATTTGTCGTCTTTCGGCGTGCGTGTGGGTATGTGCACATTTGTGTCTGACAGAAACAAAGAGTGAGACCCGCAAGA
>JAJHUR010088335.1:1897-32837 GCA_027495735.1 Lutjanus campechanus | reverse complement strand
TGTGAGTTGCACAGTTTTGGAGATATTGGCTGCAGAGATGTCTGCATTCTTTCAAATATACAGCTCGGCTGAGGAGGATGTGATTAAGGTTCACAGCCCACCCTGTCACAAGCATGACCCTCTTGTCCATGAGTAGATGCACGCTTCTTTCTGTGACAAGATCTGTGGATTATGGACTGTAACACAGTCATGATTTCTGGAAAGAGACATTGTTGTTGGTTTTTTTTTAATGTACTTTTTTTGTAGTGCTTTGAGCGCCACAGGCCGAGTGCCATCTATTTCCATTACAGAAGATCTAAAGCAGGGGTTTTCAAAGTCTGAGACTATGGGCCTCCCCTCCCAAAAATGTCAAGTTAAGTCAGTGTTTTGTCATGTAGCCCAAAATCACAGTTTGTCTTAAGTCTGTACAGTGTATGTATGACACCCTCTGTGCTCAGACCCTCAGGCCCTGGGTGAGAAAAAACATTTTACAGAGAAAAATGGAGGAAACTTCAAAAAGAGCCACAAACAAGGGATCCTGCTCTGAGGACGGAAAGACCTGCAACAGATGATAAAATTTCTGACACATGTAATGTTAGATTATAAAATGTGTTTTATAGTGTGTATGAAGCAAGAAGGAAAGAGACTGTTTCAATTCAGCTAAATACATTTCTAAATTCAGTAGTGTCTGTCTGCCCTCAGACAGTTCCTGTGGTGACCACAGGGTGGCGACACATGGCTAATCAGAGCCATGTGGCTCCTGTGGGCACAAGTCTCTGCAGTGAAGTTTGTAGGAAGGATTGCGTTCATTTGGAGAGAGAGACAGTGAGGGGGAAAGTGAGCTGGGCTCCAGCGAGGAGGAAAGAGACACAAACCAGGAGAACCGGCCGGAGACAACTTTCTTCCAGACTCTCAGATTATTATTTTTTTTTACCGAGAGAATTTTGGTGCGCTTTGAACGAGCAGCGGAAAACAGCGCACACTTTATCCAGGCACTGTGTTTTGAGTCTTTCATTTTTTGGGGGGAGTTCTTCGCAATTAAATTTTGAGTGTAGTGGATGTGAAAAGCGGGCGAAGGTTTAACACAGAGCCGGAGGAATGTATCCAACTCGGGCAGCGGCGAGTCAGCGTCTCTGGAGATGTCCAGCCTGCGCGCTCTGGATCGCCCTGCTCCTCCAAAGTGTCCTGGACCTGAGCGCGTCTGGTGAGTCTCAGTACTTTCCACCTTCCCTCCGTAATCATTCCCGTCTTTACTCTGCTTCTCCTGCTGGCTCTACTCACTGTGTGGGTCATCCCAACACGCGTGAATTCAACGATGTAATCTGTCAATCTTGACGAAACCTCTTTGTTTGGACTTTCCGCATGTGCGTGAAACACTCTTTAGTGGGTTTGTGTTGACTTTACTGCACTTTAAAGACAAATTAAATCATCCATCATTGTGTTTATGTATGGTGTCAAATTTTTAACACCGCTCTGTTTTTTTGCTCCTGAAATCATCTCATTCATGTCCGCAGACTGTTGTTCTACCCATGTAAAGCAGAGCTGTTTGCCATCATTCAGCCTCCCCTCTCATGTAAATGATCTTTGGTTTTTAGATTATCGTCCTTTTGTCATTCTGAAGCCTCTGCATGGGCAAAGACTTGACTCCATTGGCGGACAATGGGGGGCTCTTAACTAGTCAGCTGGATAGCTATTGTGATCCCCAACCACCCCCGCCTCAATAATTTAGGACAATTTAAAGATAAGACATACATTAAGTCTTAATTGGAAGGCAAACAGTTGTTGACCATTTAGATTTGACTGATGGTAAGAAAGTGGCTGTTTTAGGCAGTAAGATGAGGATACATGGACAAGTTTTGGGAAAACGGGCCAGACTGTGGCCTCTAGAAAACAATACTGCAGTTTGTTACTAAATATAAAGAATCAGCGTCTTTGTTTGCGCACTGTGATTGAAAGTTAGGCATTTTTATTTGTTTTTTTTTGTTCATTTAACATCCATAGTAACTATATTTCCACTGCCTTTTACTGAACGTGGCTGAGTGTGTGTGGTATTCACTTTTTAAAGAGAGGATGGGCTGATGGTTTATGTAACTTGCTTTTGGTTGACTACAGTAATTTAAGTATGATTGAATTCAGTTTGAATTCAGTTTGAATTGTTTATGGAGCTGCTCATGGAAAGCGTTTTAATTTTTTCCTGTTCTCTGGTTTTTGAGTGTATATTAAGTATAAAACAATCCTCCCCTCCCAGATGGGTAGTGATGAATTATCTCCGGAAGGTTTTTTGGGGTTTGTTTGGATTATCTCTGTCCTCCTTAAATGCTTTTGGCTGTTATTTACAATGGAGGTGTACAGTATGTGCTGCATTGAGCATAACGCGTTCTGCTGTGGCTCTTCACTTCCCATCCCTTCTTCTCTCTCTTTCTGCCTCTGTTTCTTCCTCCTTGGTAGGAAGGAATGTTAATCCACATTACTTAACTGGATGAGTTAGCTATAACTTCTTTAAATGGAGTTTCGTGATCGAATATGGAGTGGAGGAGAGCCAAGCCCCTGCTTCTGCAACTACTTCATATCTGGAAATGGACTCATTTCCACTTGGGAAATGACTGCATCTTTTAGCTGCACAGCTTAGAGGCAAATCTACCCTGAAAATTAAATTTCATATGCTAATACTCTTATTCATGAAGCACAACTGATTCACTCTTGCAGTCCTTCCCCCCGCTGGAAACCAGAAAACTGCTGAAAAGCTCCAACGGCTGTTTCTCAGTCGTGATCTGCAGCTGCTCTGATAATTTTGAAACAAACTTTTTTTTTTTCTGTGCAACCAAATAGTTGTGGATTCACTAGTGAAGTATTGATTAATCGGTCAGTTGCTTCATCTACCTGATTATCTGACATTTTGAGATAATCAGACTACAAATTAAGACTAAATACTATTGCTACACTGGGGCAATAAGACACACCCTTTTTTAAAATTGGATTTGAGTGTTTCTTCTATTTTATATTAATATTTTTTCTAATCAGAGTTCAGAATTTTTTGACCTAGCTGTTGGTAACTGTTCACTGGTGACATTAGAAAGCTCTTTTTGTCATTGAAAAGTGTAGAGAAATATTGCATGTCGCACAAACTGAGTGTGTTTATGTTCAGTCCTGTGCCAAAATTAACAGTCTCATTTATCACAAGCTTTGTTTCCATCTTAATATAAAATCTTAGTATAAAATTTAAGTCCCTATGGACACTTTCATCTGTCAAATTGTGATTTTTGTTATATACTCGCACATGACTTTTCTTTGTTTTATTTATTGGCCATCAGCTGCCGTGCCGTCTAAATATCAGCACTATAGCCTTAACAGCTATAGACAAGAAGATGATACCCATTAAGTTGCTTTGTGCTTTCATTAC
The DNA here is from genome assembly GCA_027495735.1 of Lutjanus campechanus. Classification (NCBI taxonomy): domain Eukaryota; kingdom Metazoa; phylum Chordata; class Actinopteri; order Lutjaniformes; family Lutjanidae; genus Lutjanus; species Lutjanus campechanus. The sequence continues at coordinate 29,458 of JAJHUR010088335.1, read as the reverse complement.
ATCCACAAACTTGACCTCTTATTCAGTGCCAGTGGATCAGCTCCAGGATATGTTTGTCGATGATATCACTGGGAGTCTCCCCGTCTCTCCTCTGGCTCGCTGTAATGGGAATGGACAGAGAGAAGCAACAGTGTGGTTCAACTGTAATCATGTGTGAAAAGAAGAGTTATGTACTCTGTGATCAGCGGCCAGTGGATATAATATGGCTATATTGGGAAAGCAACTGAGCAAAGGTGACAAGAAAGAAACAGAAAGGCGCGGCTGTCTGTCTCCGTTTGCTGCTGTCTGGTTTACTGGTCATTCCGCAAGCATGCAGTCAGGGGTCAGAGGTCACTGGTCTGTCACTGTGATTCAGATGCCAGTGTTCAGGAACAATCAGGGATTCCCCTAGCCACAGCATATTTACATAACAGACTTGGCAAAGAGTGTATATATAAGAATGAATGAACGGCAACAATAAAAACATATATGTATGGGTGGTTTAAATGGCATTGAACATACAGTACACCTCCCATTTGACAGTTTTGACCATATCATGCTGACCAGTAGAGCCCTCATTTTACTTCACCAAAAAAGAGTTGTCCTTAGATTTGTCATCATCAGCCTGTGCCTGCTAATTGTCTGGACACTTGAGAGCCCATGCTGCTTTGTTTTGAAGCAAAGAAATGGCTGAAAGTGCTGTGCTGGGTTAGCACGCGTTGCTTGTGTAAAACATAGCAGTGGATGTGAGACAGTGGATAGAGCAGACTAAAATATTGCTGTCTTTCTTCTTCGCTGTCTCCACAGCGGCCCCTCTGCTGACTTTGCTCCGTGTATTTGTGTGTGTGTGTGTTTGTGCATTTGTGGAGGAGCTCAGCTGCAACACAGAAAGCAGGTTAAAGGCTGCAGGATGATAATAAGTTCCACCAAAGTTAAAAGATCTGAAAAAAAGAAAAGATCTGATAACTTTGAGGCTTTGCCAGATTTATGCGTGGCAAACAAAGCTAAACAGACAGATTCGTTTTAGCTTGTTTGTAACAAATTGCAACACAAGAAGAGGAGGGAGCGTTGATAAAAAAGACTGGTACAACCACTATTACATGGGTATGGTTTTGGTTTAAAAAGACAGACAATGAGCAGAAAACAATAATCTGCAAATTACGTTTGATGAAAGAGGTTAAAAGGAGTGGTCATACTTGTGCAATACTTTCTGCTTTTTATTATTCCAGTTTTCCTCATTAAATGTTCTTAAAAACCTCTGTGCTATGTGAAACTTATCCTTGTAATACAGTTAGGAGTTCAGTAATAGCTGCCATGCAGTTGACATACTGGTGCCTTTATCCCTTCAGAAGCATTTATATTGAAATTTTAAGAGAAACTAATATACTGTGACTGATTTGCCCTTCAAATCATACTCTGATACAAATTTTAGGCCATACTGCAGAGCTCTAATGTATGATTTATGTATTTTAAGGAGTTGCATGTACTTTCAGCTGCTTATAATACCCCAAAATGTGATTAATTGCTCAAAGTGCAGTCCAAATCAAATATGCTCCTCAAAAAATCTTTGAAACCTACTGATGTGCAGCACACTTTCTACACTTAAATGCCCACAAAACATTAATCAGAATTTGATGAGCATTTGGTGATCAGGTCAAGGCAGGAAATTGGATAATGAGTTTGTACTTGTGTTCGTCTGATTACTCTAAAATCAGAGTTTACATACACTTTTGTCAGCACTCAGGCTTCTTGACTACTCTTGCCAAAAACAGCTTTGGCATCACGATCAGGTGCTAATCTAAACAAGGATGGAATCATGTAGAACAGATTGTGAGATTTTATTCTTACAGACATTGACTCATTTACAAATCACAACTGCCCTCCTGTGGAGGTGTTTCCCATGCATTTGCGCACAATTGGTTGACATGGCCTATTTTATTTTTTTCAGCAGGAATCTAGCTGTGCAGACTGGGTTTATTCTTATTCAGCTAACTTGAAATTGAACCCAGATTTTGCAGCATGGGAATCAAATTTATTCTGAAAGTAGGGAACAGTCAGATTACCACAGTGCACGTTGCTTCTTTTATTTATTTAAACATGAGATAGGTGCAGCATCTTTTCAAAATAGTCACTGTCATTTCATCTTTCAGCCCCTGCCCGTTAGCTCCAAAGCAATAATCTGCGACACGTTCATAAAAATAAATTCACAGCAATGTTTTTCGACTATATAAACTGTGTAAATGTTTCTGAACATGGGACATTCACCTCTGAACATAAAAGGTCCTCTGCAGGGCAGACACTATGTGAAATCTGTTTAGAGTTGCATTTAGCCTTTTAATAACACTCAGGAAGGCTATAAATCATGGTGGGTGGAACTGCCTCAGTGCAGTTTTCAACAGGACATACTGTTGACACTAAAGGCACTTCACCCCTGGAAAAAATCCTCCGTTCTACAGGCTGAGTGTGTAGGAGCTTGTCCTGCTCTTGCTGCTACTGAGATGTCTATCTGTGCTGTTATATGTCTTCTGGCATTTTCTTAGACTCATATTAAGGGAGCAGTTTACAAGGAGGTGAAAGATGTCAAAGTTTATGCACTTTCTAGCACTTTCTATATGTATCCTTGTAAGATTTGTGCAAATCAGCCACTCCCTCTAGTGATTTTATATTACTCAGTGCTTTTCATCATCGTGGTATTGCTATAATTTCTGCTTTATGTGTGACTATATTCACTAAATCTATATTTTATCCATATGCTCTGGGAAATGTTGGGTTCTGTCATGGTCTGAGTGGTACATCGCTTTCAGATAAATGACTCTGCTGTGTTTAAAACTCAACTCCCACTCTACACAGTGCACGCCACACTAACTCAGGCATCAAGTGCTGTGCATCCCTAAAAGCTTTTGGCAGACACTGAAGAATGTGGCAGGAACTGTATGTGTGAAACAGATGTATGGTCTTTTTCTGGGAGGAGGGGGTCGATTTTTGTATTTTTTTTAATTTTTTCTTTTTTAGACACTTTGCCTCCATTTTAAGCGTGTGAAAAGGGAGGAAAGTCATGGACATTAATTTAATCAGCACATAGCCATAAATCATACGCCCCGACTCTGTTTTATGTCACTGATTTAAAACATCGGTGTGTAAACCACGTCGTGCACTGGCAATTACCTACTTCCCACTCGTTATTAAGCACATGTGTTTGTCAAGGCTCCTTGTGCTTCAGTGTTGCCAAAGGGCAAACTGTTTGGAGAATATTGTGTGCTAATTGTTTAACTGATGTACAGCCAGCAGGCGATTTGATTTTAACTACATAAAAAGTATCAAGATATCAAATAACTAATGTAATGTTCACCGCTTTTTTCTTTTTTTACTCTGAATTTTCAGTCTCTTATTGTGGTTGTTGTTTCCCAAACTAGACCATCTCCTTGATTACTACAGATTTCACAGAATTTGAAGTTGCCTTGATGATGTGTGATGCCAGTAAATGGTACAGTTGTTTTCCGTTTAGTTGCTGGCTGGAATGTCCTGAAAATATGTTGTCAATGCTTGGTTGACAGAGGAATTCTTGAAGGAGAGGCTGATGTTAGGTTTTCTCTTTCTGCCAAGCCAACCAAGCCTTTCTGTGAATGGTAAGAAGTGTAAATTTCTTGCATTTGCGTAATACTGGCAGAAAAACGCTGTTATTTCCACAAATCGGACTCTGTGGAGCGTGCTTGTTTTTTAGCGGTCAGAGTCCCTCGGAGAGGCAGCGTTTAATCAAAGGCTAAACACAGTTCACTCAGATCCTCGTCTGAGACGTTTGATAAAGTTTCTGCCACTACAAACTGTAGCCGAGCGTGAAAACCCTTTTCCTGCAATTTACTGTCTGCACAGGAGGTCACTCTGTTAGAGGGAGAAAAACCTCTGCAGGGTTCAGGGAACTGTAGCGCTGGATTAACAAAAGGAACAAAAAAACACGAGTTTAGTTTTTAGTGCTGCAGTTTAGAAGCCAGTGTATAGATGTGGCACTTAAATGATTTTAACAGAGGTGGAGTCTGGAATGAGTCAGGAAATAAGCTGCAGCAAGGTTGCATAATTTTTTTGTCAAAAATGCTTGGTACATTAATAGTCTAAATTATGTTTGCCCCTTTACATAAATTGGCCTGTTCTGTATGTCCGACTACAAATTAAATAGCTTTCTATACCTTCTATTCAATACTTTCTGTGTTGATGTCTTTCAACTGCTGTCTGGAAGACAAATTACGCCTGCCACATAAAAAATGTTCTCTGCTGTACTTTATACACACGATACAATGAGTCCTTTGCTGCAGTTGTAAGGCAAGCTGTAAGTGCGAGAGTGTGCTGATGACAAAGTGACACTTTAATGAGTCTAATGGAATAAGCCACACATACTGCATATCAATTTCCCATATGGACTTGGCACGGTTTAATGTTGAGGACTGCTGGGAATACCACTGGCTTAAAGAGCTCTAAATTTCATTGAGACCACTCGTCATTGCAGTTTTATCAAATTACTGCTTTGCTAGCATCCTCCACGGCTAGCTTTGCCCTGGCTTAATACATGGAGATCATGCTACATTTCATTTAATAGGGAGCAGGATGAAACACAGCTTTTTAAATTCCCCTATATGTGTCAGAGTAAATCTTTTTAAACCCTGTTTGCGTTGCATTAAGGACTTCAGAAACCCCCACTGCAAGCAGACGGGCAGATCTCAGTCTACCTACAATTAGGTCTTTGTACAGCACCACACTCCTTCCAAGGTATTAAATACCCTAAACTTTATGGGCTTCTCCACCAAAATGTTAGTATTTATTTTTAAAAAAAAAAAAAAAAAAAAGCTTATCAGTTAATAGAGGAATCTTTTACTTTATCAACTTTATTCTCTAAAGATGTGTTGTGTCAAATTTTTCTTCATATGAAATCACCTTTTCTGCATTTATGTTTTTAAGATTTTTGCAGCATGGCCATCTTTTTCCCAACATTCCCTTATATAAGTGTTTGGCCTACACCAAGAGGCCTGCACAGTTAATCGAAATATTATCAAGATCGCAGTATGGCCAAGTGCAATATCTAAATTGCAGAAGTTGCAATTTTTTGATTAAATAAGATGTGTGACAAAACAGCATTATAATGAAGTACTGTGCTGCAGAGATACCCTGGCCTACAAAACATGTTTATTTGCGGAGCCTGACCCATATATCAGCTGACCGATGTTGGCCTAAGAAAGTTATATCAGTCTATATTGATATCGGCATATATGTTGTCTGATATGCAGCAATATGAAAACTTTTTTCAAACAGGAAGTAATGCAGACTGTTTTTTTTTAAAGGTTTACGGGCAATTTATAGGTTGACTGTAAAATATCCTGCCTCCATCGTATACCTTTGTCACAAGTGCTTAATAACTACATTTGAGGAATTATGTTTTTTTAACCATATCGAGCAGCCCTATCAGCCAAGTAGTCATGAACTGAGGTGCAATTGTCACCTTCTCTACTGTGTGATTTAACCTCGCCTTCGCCGTCTGAAAAACTTTAATGTCAATAAAAGGTTGGAAACACTAATCGAGTACATGCTGTTTGTGGATAAAAAAAACTAGGTAGAACAGTTGTGTATAGTTGACCCTCAAAGTATGTTTTCACTACACACAGACCTACTTTCTGCCTCCTAGAGGATCAGAGAGTAGTCAGCCCCTCCGTCACCCCTCCACCATCAGCATGACATCAAAACTCCTTGGCACTCCTCTTATCTGGCTGGCAGGAGACGAATGCTGGCACTCTCTCCCTGTTTTTCTTTTTTTTTTTGCTCTCGTTCTGACTTTCTTGGCTGTATTCTGTCTTACACACACACACACACACACACACACACACACACACACACACTGTCCCTTTCCCTCTTCGCCTGTACTGTACAGTTCATTTTGGCCGCCGAGTGGCTCCTCCACTTGGCCCTTCTTGCCTGGCTGACTGACATGCTGCTCTTGGCTACGCTGTGTGTGTTTACTCAACAATAACTGAGAGCGGGGTGGCTCCACACCAGCTCCTGATCTTCAGAGACACAATCATAATGACTCATACAGGCCTTCGGTAAAGGTTTGCCAGTATTTAACATCTTTAATTTGAGCTAAAGCTTTTGTGATGTTCGTGGATGCAGAAGCACTTTATTCTTTTTGTTCATTCATTACAATATGTGATGATTATGAGAGGGATGTTTAGTCAAAATTTGGCTTTCTCAGTATCACAGTCCCGATCGTGTCTCTACTCTTTTGTCCACGTGATACTGTGGTTACACCATGAAACCATTGGACCATCAGCTCCGCTGAGACATTTGTATAAACCTATCACTCTGCAGTTATTAATAGAACATCATCACATGTATTTTGTGCAATTCCAATATGATTCTTGGCAGCCCCATCATTCAAATCTTTCTTTTCCTTTTGTTTCTGTATTTCTTTCTTTTTTCATGCCTCTAACACACACATACAAATGATGTGAATAGCACATTTTTCTTGTAGTACTGTGTAATGTGGAAAGTGCTCAGAGTACAAACTTCACTCTGCTTGTGGAATTATTAAACCAGAGATGTTTGGACGGCAGGAAATTTAATTTTACGGGGCATCTGATGATTTGTGTTCAGAGTTTGAAATAACTGAACCCTTTTGAATGAGTGTATGTATGTGTTGTGTGTGTGTATATATACTCTATATAGTGCTGGATATGCTTGTCAGGGCTTGTGTGACATACGGTGAGAAGTGTGTTTGGCTATTTTTTTGTCTTTTATTGCTTTGTAATTACAATCAGTAGCTATAGAAGCTATAATCCTGTTGTAGTCTGAAGTCGAGGAATTCTGCCTTTTGAAGATTAGTTCCTGTAAATGGGTTTTAGTTCAAAGCTGCTGGTTGACCGGTCTGCTTTGGCCACTAAACACATTTGGGGATCTACTAAAGTAGTAACAACAAGATTGTGAATGTCTAAGCTCTTTTTTTCTTCCATTGTTTTCAGTTGGGGATTCAAACTTGAGCTGTTTCATGAGCGCTCACAAACCTACCAACTGAACTATTTTGATTAAAGGCTGTGTCTCTTGTAGATCACCTCATCAAAAGAGCTGTTTGATTTTTCAGTGATGCAGCTCTGAATGTCTGTCTTCAGCACCCAGGCGGTCCACCTGTGTGTCCACACAGTCAGAGGCATAATTTGCAAAGTCTGCTCTCAGTGTTGTGCAAAAGATCTTGAGTGAAGCTTTCCCACTTTTCTCTTTGTCCCTTTCCCATCCGAGATTTGCTTGGCTGTGGGTACTCACTGTATGTTTCGCAATATGTTTTTTTCTGCTCCATTGAGAAAGTTTGGCAGGCTTGTGTTATATTTGTTTCAACCGGGAGGCGTTGTTTTATCATTATATAGGATTTATGGTCAGAAGCAACCAGCGGTCCCTCTGCCCTCATCTTTCTCTTCTGTCAGCTTCTTTACTCCCATTTCATTTCTCCATATGTGTTGAAGATAGCCTCTTAGCCAATGAAAAAACCCCCAAAGTATCGATACGTTCAACTGAAATGTATGATGTATGCTTTTTATGCTTGCGTGTGGTGGTCCTCACATTAAAAGAAGAAACCTTAATCAGGGTATGCTCGCTATGGCTGGAGATATACTTGCTGTTTAATCAAACAGTGATTGCGTTCGCATATGCGTTAATTTCCGAGCATTGGCACAACTGTCACTCCAGATGAACCCAGGTTACGTAAGGCAGCTTTGATGCATAGGGATGCTTAGGAATGCTTAGGGACACGTGTGTTTAAAAGTATATAAGTAGTATATTTCTGACCTTACTTGTCCAGGTCATGACAGCATAAACATAAAGTTACTGGTCTGTGTGAATTGTGAATTAACCATTAAGTGTCTTGATTGAAAAAGAAAAAAAAAGAAATTACCCAAATAGAGCCATATGGGAAACACCAATTTTGGGTGTGGAAAGAAGGCCAAAAATGGAAGGTAAATGATGCGTTTTTTGGACATAGTCAGCTTAGTGTCGACTTAATGGTCTCAAACAGTGTTAAATGTATTGGCATGAGTGTGGACATGGCCTTAGCATGTTTGTTTAAACAACGGCTTTGTCACATTGTTCTCTAAGCAAGCCCCCTATTAACCAGCAGCTAGTGTTTACCCAGCCACTTCACTCACACAAAAGACTTAAGAGGGGCTGCCTTGAACTGGAGGATCAGTCTTGTTGTCCAGGGGATCTCAGACTTTCACACTGGGCTGACAAGTCGTGCAACAAGTACTACTACTAGAACTAGAAGCATCCTTGCTCTTGCTGAAAACGATGTCTATTTGAATGTCCAGCACGGCTGTAAATTGTGATGATAATTTTCAGGGACAAAAGCTGTGACAGGAACCATAAACCATAAATTAAACAGTGACTTTGCATGAATAAAAAAGCACAAAAGGCCGTAAGAAATTTGACTTAAATGGAAATTCCCTTTCCATCCATTCTAATCCTGTATTGACCACACTGACCGAGGAATCTGGAGTTAAAGGGCTCCCTGGCTGTAATTCTGAAGTACCGTGAGTTAAATGCCCATCCAGCAAACCACTGCTGGCCAGCCATCTGCATAATTCAGCACCAACCGGGAAACCATTGTCCTTGTGTGGCATTAGATGTGGTCATAGGTGACAGGGCATATGGAAAAACTTTCAGTGATCAGGTCTCTTGGTGAAAGTTGGTATAACTTTCTTCTTCCACTTGCATTTCTCAGAATTCTAGCTTAAGATTTAAAAAAATCAGCTCGTTTTGTTTTTTGTTCCAGAAACTAAAGCTGGGTGTATGAGAGTCTGCAGATTATGGTATGCTCAACACCCAAAGTTTTGGCAAATCCTCAAAGCTTTCTTCACAGTCCTGGGGAAAAGCTGTTACCATATTACCCACACAGTCACTGGTAGCCTCTTAAATCCATTTTGGCTTGATGGCCTCACCATACAGCACCTTCTTTCAAGGCAAAGTTATTGACTTCTGTGCACTCTCCAGATTGTGGGTCTGTCTTTAACGGAAACAAGTGAGTGAAAAGAATAGCAGGATGGAAGGACACAGTCAGTCATTTTACGCTACCGACTGTCCAGATGCGTTAACCAGAGGCTCGTAGAAAGAAACACTGCGTTTGAAGTCTGAGCGGCTGTGGGTTTTTGTGGTGAAATCTGCAGGAATGGTAATGGACGGGTATGGAATAGTCATGGGGTTGGAATCTGTTTTGTGTGAGTGTGACAAAATTTATGCTATCTTCTTCATCACTGACTCCCTCTCATTCATTCAGAGAGTTGAGCTCATGGAGGGGAAGTCTGTATTTAACTAGAGGCGGGCGGAAAGGAATCTCGTCAACCAGGACGCTCCCGACCAGGAATTCATACATTTATCCTGTGGGATGCAGAATGCTGCTCTTGCCCTCCGCAGGCGAGGCGAATAGAAAAACGATGGTGAGTGTTGAGGGGAAAATTGAGTTTACCCATTAAAGCAGCCCCCGTTTTTTTTTTTTTTTTTTTTTTTTTTTTTTTTTTTCATATTTCCACTTTGAACAGTTATTTAATTTCCCGGTAGATGTTTATGAAAGCTGACACTGACTTGGAACCAACCTGCGTTTAAGTTTACTTAATAGTGCGGTTGTGTCCTGCATGCCAACAGTCCTCTCACACCTCACTCTTGTTTTCCTGTCTCTCCATATATCTGTCTCTGTCTTTCCCCTAAATCCCCCTCCGCTCCCCCTCTTTCTCTCAGAAAGCATTGATTTCAGCAGGGCAGGAAATGAAACTCCATTGCCCTGCGACTCTCAGCAGGAGAGGGGGACCCGGGGAGGGTAAGAGGAAGAGGTTCATTGAGTAAAAGAAGTCCATTACTAGTTTTTTTTTTTTTGAAGGGGATGAAAAGATTGATAGTCTGAGGATGTGAGTGAGGACTGGGATGGACCTGGCTCAGCTAAGAGAAAGTTGAGAGGGCTAAGAACGATATTGAGATGAGAAAATATTTTCATAGAGGTGACTGACTGACAGCAGGCTTAAATTAACTCTCAGCAAGTTATCAATCAATAGGTCGGAACATTTGACTCATTAAACAGGGTTCGGACAAAGTTATGAAAGTCTGGAAGATACTTGATTTTTATCATTAGGGTTTCAAGGTTCGAAATATGCTTGAATTTGAATATACTGCTTGAAGAAGAATAACGTCACACCCCCTGTGTAATTATTCAGTCGTCTCTGTTTAGCCGGGTTGGCCACGTGTGCATTTGCACATGCATATTCGTGCATATGAGTCCCTCTCAGTTATCTCCACGTCCATTTTCTACGTAGCAGCCTGGAGAAACGTTACATATCACAATTAAACAGTGCTCTAAAATATGTTTCTCAAAACATTTTAGGCAAGAAATTTTCCATACATTAACAGAATATTACTGATCAACACTGCTTAGTTTGAAAGTTTGATCTGAATTTCAAGAGTCCCTGCTGGAAATGGTTGTGGCTGAAAGGGAACCCTTAATTTGTTAAACTCTTGCAAGATGCGTACATGTTGTTTGTTCATTGTGCACATTGTACACACCAGTTATGTTTTATAATGTGACAACACTTTGTTTTGGACTGGGTAGGTTTAGGAACCGAAATCACTTATTTATGGTTAAAGTGATATTCCACCACAGAGTAATAGTCCACTCAATATGTACTCACCACTATGCCGATGTGAAGATGGGTGAATATCTTAAGTTCACAAAACAATCATGGAGTTACAGTAGAAGACAGGGTTGCAGCTAATGGCAGTGACTGGAGACCAAATGTAACTGTAAAAAAAAAGAATGCAAAATAAACACAAAATGTCTCCATCCTGCTCGTGTGGTGTAATCCAAGTGTCCACGAGCCGCGACATTAAAATTTAACCACAAAAGACACCATTTACACCATGTTTTTAGCCGAAATGTCAACTGTAGCATGTAGCAGGTAGCATGGCTAAACGTGGCGTCAATCTCGCGAGACTTCGTATATCTCTTAATGGATGCTCGCGACAGTTTGATCTAAGTTTTGTGAGCAGTTTGAGTTCAGATGACCCCCCCCCCCCCTTTACTGAGTAAAGGAAATGTGCATTTGTTTTGGTTTGAGATGCGGATGCACTACAGTGACTGCTCTAAATGATCCAGTCATGATTTGTTTGTTGTCTCCTGGCGTCTCACACCAGATGAGGAGTGGAGCTACATTCACTGACATGAGTGCTGAAATGAAAAGGGTGCGTTTTCGCACTCTGTTGTTTTCCACTTTTTTGCGTTTCGCCAGGCATCACACTTTAGATGTGATGATAAATGCTAGGAGAGACTAGAATTTTTTGGTTTAGGTACCTTGAAAGTGCTTGAAAAGTGTACAAAAGTGTACAAACCCTGATTTTAAGAACACATGACAGACAGAAAAACAAATAAACAGTCACTGAGCGACAGTAAAGAAAAGGGACTCTGAGCAGTGGAAGATTGGTGGCCCCACTATCTTTGACAACTCCTGACCCTCATCCCTCTATCAGAAGTCAATGATCTTCTCCTCAGAGGGGCCTGTATAAGAGGCTTAGGCCCGCGTGATCCCACTGCCTGTTTGCTTAACCTCTGCGTGGCTGCCTCAGCAGTGCTAAGCTTTACCCACAAGAGCTCATTACCTCTCAGCCCTCCGTCTCTCTCACTATTTCATCCAGACGTTGTAGCAACTGGAACATTGGGTTTAAGAGCCTCTGATTATGTACACTGTTAAGCCCTTCATACTAAAATATGACGTGAACTGTGAAAAATATGCGTACTCTTACAGTCTATGTCATGTCAACACTTACGCTTGCAAAATAGCTACATTTTAAGGATTAAATTTGGAAATGTTGAGCAATGCATGGAGGACATATTATTCTCTAACAGAAGAAGACAGATTCCCAGCATTTCACTGTCCCGCAGTAATCTTTAGTGGAACATAAAACCTGTCATGTCATTACAGTCATAATTGGAGTAAAGGAGAGATGGCACAGCTTCAGCATCTTTCCAGACATTTAGCCACAGTTCCACTGCACTTGAATAGAATATTTATTGAGCTTTTCATCAAGATGAACAACTGTTTATACTATTGCATGCATTGTGTAATGATGTTTTGCAACAAGGCAGGGGCCCGTCCCTGTAGATGTATGCAGCCTGAAGGGTCCTGCTGCATTGAAATGGGGAAAAAAGGAAAACAAATCTCTGCTATGGACATTGTGGCTTATTATTTCTGACATGCTCTGTTGAAGCGCTGATTCGAAATGGGCCGGTGCTGATAATTTGGAGCAAGACAGATCACTGTGGCTGTGATTCATGACTGTTTGAGTGGGACTTCAAACAATAGTGGAGTTGGTCCGAAGTTTCCCGGCTGGTACTGTTCAACAATTTGGACTACTGTCAGCTCACGGCAGGGCCTTGTGGGAGAGGTTGGCTGGGCGAGAGTTTGTCTGAGCTGTCCTCCTTTAAGTTTTCTTCTACTTTTTCTCCCAGTCTGCTTTTGTCCACATCTCCCTCTCCTCCTCTGTCTTCTCATCCTTAAAAGCTTTGTCCAAAGCAGAGGTTTTCGTTAGGAAACATGTTTGTATTCTAATTATATCCTGGATCATATTCTGTTCTGGCTCTTTGTTATTGTGACTTCTTTAGCTGTCTGTGTGTCCACGACCAGCCAGCGGTGACCTGTTGTCCCTCACTGCCCTCTCTTTGAATCCCAGGCTTTGTTAGTACATTTACTCTTTAATCAAATTTGATTTAAATCCGGCCAGCTGGCTAGCGTAACTCTAATCATGATGGCCCTGACCAGGAGTGGACACTGTCCTTTGTCTTGATATTTGTTGCTGTGTGAATGTGGGTACAAATACTGTATTTGCCTGTCTGAACATTGTGTGCTCCCTAAAATTAACAAATTCCAGGCAAAGAGCTGCTTTCTATAATTGCTAAAAGTAGCTACTCCAACGATTCACCCCTCTCCATTAACTTGTGGTCACACAAACCCTGTTCTGTTGAGAGTCAAGTGATTTCCCTCTAATCAGACTAGGTGACTGAAAGAGGCACAATGTAACATCCTGGTGCATATTAATTTATTAACCCCCACTCTAGGCTTGTTTTGTTTGTTGTAGTTTACATTCTTAATAAGAAAGAATAATAAGTGTGAGTCCAGGTTTAGTTTTTGGTGATTTGTCGATTCTGCGATTCAGAATTGTTGTTTTAGTGGAAATAAAGCTAATGTAGGAGAAAACCATCAAACATGCATCCTGTTCAGAACACAAAACTAGTCTTTCCTCACCTCTAGAAATAGCATTTTAAGGATATAATCATTTATCTTTTGTTTCTATATATATTTTGATTGATGGTGGTTTTTAAAACCAGATTACATGAAAAAACATGAATAGGAAACGATGCTGTGCTAGCAATATGTCATATTTTTTAGAAACTGCCATCATATTAGCCGTTGATTTATCCTTTTTACATCTGTGCCAAACTAACATGTTTTCTCACCTCTGGAGAGCAGGATTTGTAGGCCAGGGTATCTCTGCAGCTCTACAGTACTTTATTATAATGCTGTGTTGTTACGATTTTTAAAAAATCAAATAATCTCAGTTTCTTTGTTGTTATTTCACTTGGCCATATTTCAATTTCAATAATGTTTCAATTAATTGTGCAGCCTTATTTTAGATCTGTGAGATTTTGTAAGGGAAAAACAATTTTCTTACCCACTGCCCTCCATGTGTAACACACAAATAACCCTTTGCAAATGAGTGCACTATGAGCTTGTTAAATGTGTTTAGGAAGTCACACAAGCACACTGCTGCTTGCTGAATGAGTTACATCACACAGTGGTTTACACAAGCTGCCTGGAGAAATGTGTTGTGAAGACTCCTCAGTTTTACTGTGACAATTGTGCATGTTTTTTTACACAAGTTACACGGGCTTCCCTTGCTCGACAACAATAAAACTTAAAGAAAAACGGTAGTTAAGACGGTCCCAGACAATAGCAGAGAGGTGTTTTACTGCTGGTTACGCAGCAGATAGCCGCCTACATGTTTGCCCCTGGCCTGTGCTTACACACTATTGCAGCCAGAATGTGATTGGTGGTATGCATTTGCAAATGTGCACGCCCCATGTCCCAGTGTTGGTGGTCTTGGAAAGCCACCAAGATCACCCGGCTGCTCTGTAATGTGAAAGCAATTAGCAGCCAGCGGTTTTACACAGGCCGATATGTGTGGAATAACAAAGGGGAATGTAGGTCAGCGGTGAGCCATAGGTACACGGTGTGGCCATCACTGCTCTGTGGACCATGTGTAGTTATTGTAAACCATTAAAACATTGAAGAAGTTATTGTACATGTTTATAGGTACTGAATGCACATACCAACATACCACAGCAAACTCCTTGTATGTGAAAACCTACTTGGCAATAAAACCGATTCTGATTTGAAGCTAATGTTGCTCTAATGTAGCTCTTTTCCTGACTAATCAGTCTTTTATATGCAACAAAATGACACGTGTCTTATTGGCTCAACAATTGTAAAATCCTTTTTAAGATTCAGGACTGCAACTCACAGTTATTGTCATTGTTGATTAATCTATTGATTATTTTCTTGATTATTTAATTAGCTGTTTGCTCTATAAAATGTCTGAAAATTGTGAAAGAGGTTGATCATTGATGATGTTTATTAATATGCACTGTCCCTGCGAAATAAATGAATAAAATAAAAATAAATCATTGTCTTCCAAATCCCAAGATGACATCCCCAAACGTCTTGTTTTGTCCATAACCCAAAGTTATTCAGTTTACTGTCACAGGGGAATAAAGAAACAAAAAATTGCTCTTAATGCCGACTACTGGGTCACATACTCGCAGGAAAAGGAGCAGTTAGTACTTAAAAAGAAGCAGGATCTGATTTTTATTTAGATCATTTTATTTTGTTATATTTTGTTGTTATTGTGGTACAATACCGCTCTTGTCCACATGGCCCTCCAAAATCAACAAAATATGAAAGTTCCTTGTGGCAGCTTTAGGTCACATGTCAAAATACTGATGAGGAATGTAACAGAAGGGTGTTTTCAACTGTCTTTCGGACACTTGGTAGAGTTCATAGTAAAATTCCTGACGTAAATCGGTTTGTAGTGAGTTTAAACCCAGATTTATTCAGCTCCCTGCAGACCTCTTTGATGTCTCCACCCTCCGTTTACTTCATCTGACATTCATTTTAATGAGACAGACATTCCCCCGATAGAAATCTGCCTCTGACTTATGCTGAAATACAGTAAATCGGCGCCACACACATATTCACGTTGGGTTAGATTGAGTTCCCCTCTGTGTGTGTGAGATTTTTGTTTTGCGTGTGTGTGTTTACAGTGTGTGAGCAGGGTGCGTGCCCTCTGTCACATCTGGCAGCTTGTGGTTTTTTTTCATGAACTGCTAAATGAGGGGAAAAATACTCCCAGCTGCCCTCAGGAAAGCTCACCTGGTGCAGAGCCGTCGAAGTTCCTTGTTTTCTCTCCCACACTTTCTTCCTCTTTCACATTGTTCTCCACAAAACATGCAGATATACACGCACACACTCGCAAACACTCTTGTTTTCAAGCAGCCTACTGTGTTTGCATTTTTCTCTATCTCTTTTTCATGACTTGTCAGAACATGCATGCCTCCTGTATCCAATTTTAAAGGGACAGTTCCCCCACCCAAATCAAAAATAAAGATTTTTCCCACGGCCTGTATTGATATTTATCCATTGTTTTTTTCATGTGAATGACAGTTTGGGAGATATCAGCCATAGAGATGTCTGCCTCCTCTCCTTTATCATGGGACTAAATGGTACTCGGCTTGTGGTGCTCAAAGCTTTAAAAAAAAAATACATCTGAAAAATTCAAAAACTTCTTCCAAAAATCATGACCCTGTTTCTGAAGATAATCCACAGACCTTGTTGTGAGCTGTTTCATGTAGGAACTACTTTCTTTGTATAATCTACTGGAACTACTTTCTTTGTATTACAAGGAAAGTAGTTTCTACATGAAACTGCTCGTTACTCAGTCAGTGGATTATCTTGAGTAACTCGGTTGTGATTTTTGGAAAGAAATTCTGGTTTGGAATTTTTCAAATGTTGATGGGGTTTTTTTTGTGCTTTGAGCCGTGTGCAATTTAGTCCCATTATATTGGAGCGAAGGCAGACATCTCTACAGCTGATATCGCAAAGACTCTGCAATGCACACCGAAAGAATCTAGATGGATACATAGCACTGCAAGCCAAAGGAAAAAACAGCCTTGAGGGTGGACTGTCCCTTTAAGGGTGCACAAGTATAAAAACATAGCCATGTGACCTGGCCTTAAACATACTATTAAGTAAGATATTCTGTACTTGCGTCCCAGCATAACCTCAGAAATCAGATTAAGACAAGACAAGAAGGACAGTTTGGCAGGGCTACATAAATAGCGGGAGCGACCGCAGCCTCTTCACATGGTAAAGTCATTTTCACCTCAGCCGCTGTGGGAAGAGGAGGCCAGGAGCAACATCCACCCCTCCCACCCCCTCACCTCAAACCCCCAGCCAGCATATTTCGGCTATCTGCAGGGAGCAGAGCCGGGAGGTATCAGCCTTGAGAGCTGAAAAGCAGCTTTTGTCTCCAGCGACCCTCCAAGACCTCTGCCTGCCTGCTCTATCAGCAAATCATAAACTATACGGCACAACGCGAAACACAGGAGTGCACGACGAGAGGAAGAAAGACAAGGGGAAGAAAAGGGAGGGAAAAACCAACAAGATGAAAGACTTGAAATGCAAAGTAAACAAAGTGGAATGGTTGCCAGCTATAGATCAAATACAAACAGTCATATAAATCTGTGCACTTTGTAGATTAACGATGACCTTGACTAATGAGACAGGTCGTCAGGGGTTTGGCTGTACAGTATGTTGAAGAGGGAGAGAAGGAATAAGAGAGGGTTACAAGTTGTTTTAACTGCTGTCTGATGTTGAATTTAACATTTCAATCATAGCTGGTTTTTAGCTAGAGGTTATTTTGGTTGAAGCAAGTTCTCTCCCCCAACCCCCTCCTCCCCAGACTCGAGGAAGGTCGGGCTAACTGCAGAAACACTACAGGAGCGCAGGACGCATGCAGCATCGTAAATTGACAATAACAAGCGAGGACGAGCCCTACACTGTAAGATGATCAGCTGTTTATAACTGTCAGTTGTGTGTTGATGTAAAGTTAAGCCAAAATTTGCTCAATTTAACTGTTATAAGCATCTACACCTTCTACAAGACTGTTAATGATATTCTTTCGACTCATAAACAGACACTTACTCATGTTGCAAACATTTGAACTTTAATTAAATGAAACAGGCAAACAGACATTTCAAAGGGACGCAGCACAGCTGTACTATTGTTGTCGGAGAAGTGAGTATTTCAGCTTAACGTGTTGCCTAAGCTCTGATGACATACAGTATGATCATTTTATGATTTATTATAGTAAATATATTACAGATTTGTCCTTTAATGTAGGTCTGCTGAGGTGAGATGCAATGTGTGAGTGTCTCTGGCTTTATTCTCACAAAAAGAGCCATGATACGTTATCAGTTTTCTGTCTTCGGCCTGGACCGTACCATTTAGCACTGACATCCAGAAATGGGAGCCTCCATCAGCAGCTATCTGCACCCTTCAGTCTGTCTTCCTGCCCACTGAAAACAGCTCTCACTGGCAGTCTTCCCTCTATCCTCTGCCCTGTTCCTCTTTCTTCAATCTACAACTGTTTCTTTGCTTTCATGTCATATTATTGTTATACTGTCCTTTCCTTCTCACACTATCTGATGTGTTTTTCTTTTTTTTCCCTTTCTCATCCTCTCCTACTCTCTCTTGCCGGGACAGGAAGAAAGCCACCTTAGCCGGGGAGCAATCATAGGCACCACGTCTATCAAAGCAAGGCTCACAACTAAGATTTAGTAGGCTTACCGCCTTACGCTCTTAACCCGTCATTTCAGGATTTCCAGGTTTCACACCAGTTGGGCACTGGATAAACAAGGAAACAGTGTTGCAGCTGACACACTACAGCTACTGTTACAAGCAGAATTTAACAAGATTGAGACAACATGTGCACCAACATTTTACTTACAGCATTTTTGTAAAGCTCTCTATTTTAGGATTTTGACCCAGTTAAATATGACAGTAGTGTCCTGGAAAATGGATATCATGAGGATCTGAAGTGCGGTCTACTCTTGAATATTTACATGTAGGTCAGGGGTTGACTGATTATCGGCTCAGATTACAATAATCTGAATTTGTATTTTTTAAAAATCTGGTTTAGATAAAATAAATTATTTTAATGTTCTACTTTGGTTCTGATGCAGCTGCCTCTTTACTGTCTGTATTCCTTACTGAAGTCTCATTCGATGTCCCCTCTACAGCGCTGACTGTTAATTAGCAAACTTTATAGACTTCTTCTTGATCTGTAATTGTTCATAATAGTCGATTTATATTTTGTATTGCTGATTATCTATTCAAAGTTATCAATAAATGTAGTCTAGTGGAGTAAAAAGTACTATATCTGACTCCAAAGTGTAGTGGAGTTGACCTAAAAAAAAAAACAGCAGAAATTTTCTTTTTTACTTCCAAATATTGGTTATCAATCTTCTCACTTACTAATGATCTGTATTTGTGGTGGCCCTGAAAAAACATATCAGTGTATTCCTGATGTAGACACATTAATTGTGCATAATAATTATTCTTTTGACTAAAATTAATTTCCATTTAATTATCATGGCTGATTCTTACCTTATGCAATATTTATAACTATAGTAGTGGACTTCTTCCTAGGTTCTGGGCTCAGCAGACTGTCCAAAAAAATCAGACTGGTTGTGTGCGGTTTAGTCTCATAAAATAGAGGCTGCATGTTCCCAAAGTTTGACCCACATCCCAGCATTGTTCTGACATTATTGTACCCTTAACACAAAGGCCACAAATCTACTATACTCTTCTGCTCCAAATGATGAATCATCTACAAGTAGCACAGATTGTAAGTCATCAGGGTGGTGTTCTGAAGTGAGTAGGAAAGCCCCAGTTTAACCACAGGGCCCAAGTTCAAGAGCTTGTGTTGGTGAACACCCACGCCCTTCAAGTGTCTCCAAACAAGACAGTGAGTACGTACCGGCCCTCGGAGAGCTCTTCATTAACTGACCCTGCACTCTGACGTCCCTGTAGAGTGGGGAAAATGAAAAGAAAACGTCCCTACTGGGATCTATAAAGTAGCCCATGCAAATCGGTACACTTCCTCAAAGTCTGACTCAGTCTATAGTCCCATCAGTGCCACCGGACCACCAAGCTTTCAGTCATATCTGCCCCCTTAACGAGCCTCCATAAACGAGAGCTGAGGGGAAGCAGTGGAAATCCTGAGACTAGTTTCTGTTAACTATACAGGACAAACTACTTTAAGTTATTCTTAGGCTCTGTTCACCTTCCACAAAATGTTTCTATTTCTTTTTCACCCATATACTTTTGATATGTTCTCTAAGCGTACTCATGTTTAAACATCCTGTCGCTGTGACCTAAGTTTCAACTGTTTTTGTTAAATCCTGTGGAATTCAATTACCTTGTTACCTCAGTTTGGCTTACAATAAAAAAGCTTCACAGGAAGGTGAAACTATGGCTATTTTAGGAGACCTCAGGAGTGAAAAGGCCAAGAGACACAAGTGTCTATTGTATCTTTTTTTAAAAAGATTGCCAAACACCAATTTTGGTATGAATAATCCTATTCAGTGTGACTTCTGTTAAACTCTGATTCGCTGAGTTTGCAACTGAAAACGGTTCTGATTTGACTTGACTTGGCTTCTTTGTTCCAGGCAGTTCATAGCTGAGGTGTGAAGTAACTGAGTACAAATACTTTGTTACTGCACTTGAGTATTTATTTTTCTGACAACTTTTACCTTTGCACTCTACATTCTAACACAAATATCTGTACTTATTACTCCTTGTAGTATCAGAACAAGCTTACTTTAGCTTTAATGCGTTTGAGTGGAATTACTGATTATTTTCATTTTGTGTCATTGTGCGCCACTTCCCCAACATCAGGACTAATTTCAACCTAAATGGATGAGACGCTAACGGAGAAAAGATGTTTCCTAGGTGTATCCATCAGTGCATATCACACACGACAGACGTTAGCAAGACAAAAACATCAACATCGTAACAAGATAAAAAGGACATAACCAGCCGAAAAACAACATAAAAAGACATAAGATGAAAAAGGTGTAACAAGACTAAAAACAAGGTAACAAGATGGGAAAAAAAAATGTTATAAGATGAAAAAGACATAAGACAAAAACAGTGCAAAAGACGTAATAAGATGAAAAACAATGTGAAAGATATCACAAGAAGAAAAACAGCATAAAAGATGCACCAGGATGAAAAACTAACAAGATTAAAAAAAAGACGTATCAAGATGAAAAAGATTTAAAGGACGTAAAAAGACAAAAAAGACATTAGAGGACTAACAACAGGCAAGAGAGGACTGGAGAAAAGGTCACGTTCAGTTAGCTTTGCACATAAATAGCTGGTTATGTCCTTCAGAGGACTACTTTTTACTTTAAGAATTTAGAGTGCATTTCAGAGCCTCTATTTTTTCGCTTTCACTTTGGTTAAAGTAAAAGTACAAATTCAACAACTTTACATGTTTTAACACAATTATCTGTACTTCAGCTTGAGTACAGATTGTGTGTACTTTGGCCACGTCTGGTTAATAACAGGTCCGCAGATCAGGTCCTCATTTTTGCCCACATGGCTGCTACTTCTTGTGTTTTTGTGATTCTGCTGTTTTAAAGGGAAGAAAAAGTGAGACATTCACAGAACATTAGAAGCTGCTGGACCGGCAGTCAGGCAATGATGCATTCAAACGGGGGGAAAAAAGAGTGAGTGAAGAAACTGACTGCAGCGTTGTGTCTCATTTGAACACTGTGTTGAGAACAAGACCTGTGGGAGAGCTACTGTATAACACACTGTTGAGGGCCAGTGACCCCTCTAGCTCACAATGTGTTTGTGTCTCTAGCTGAGGCTCATGTGCAGTACAGCACATCCACTAGCTGAAATATGAATAGAAACAATGGGATAAGACGTGCAGGCCAGCCCTATAGATATGGGGCTAATGGTGGAGTTTCCAGCTCTATCTTTAGTTACCATCCATGAATGGAAAGAAAAGAGGGAGAGGCCAGCAGAGGGTAAAAAGGGACAGCAGCCAGACAAGAAAGGGAATGAGGCGAAGAGGAAGAGATGGTTATTGGTGATCATTTAAATATCGTATTGTAAGCTGATTGCCTTGTTTGTGACTTAAGATGAGGGAGTAAGGGTCTGTGAGAGGTAGTTAGTTGAAGAGGTGAAGAGTGAGTGAATGAAGGAGGGAGAATGAGCAAACAAGAGGGTGAAAGAGAGAGTGGGGAGGCGAGGGGGCAAGTCTTTTATGAGGCATGGAAAACGGGGTGAAAAGAGGAGAGAGGGGGGAGTCGATGCCTGTGGTGGGTCTGAATAGCGGGACCCCATGTCCTCTTTAATGTCAAATGAATAACTCCTGACCTAACACAGGCTTTTAATTGGTATAACCACCAGTTGGACGGAGAACCACATCGGTTGCATTGTGTGAAAGTGAGAAAACACACACATTCTGTCATCACACTGAAAAATTATACAGCGTTTGAAATCAAGTGTTGGTGAATTTGTTTGTCATATTAAGTTATAAATGTGTGTTTATATCTGGCAGTGCACCTTCTTTGAGTTTTATATCCATATGGACTGAAATTTTGTTGTGTTATCAATAAAAATGTTTGGCTTGCTGCATAATTACTGACTCATTATGTTTAAAAAGTATAAATATGTATTTTTATGTACAATATTTGGTACATATTTGTTTAAATTACATGAGAATAACAGTTTTTGAATCAGCTTTTTGATTTTTTTTTTTCCCCCTCAAGCCTCTCTTGGTTAGCTGTCTTTTTTTAGGATGAAAAGACAGTGGGAATCAGAAGAGAAAGTGAAGATTTCTCACGAAAATAAGTGCTGGTTGGTGAATCAGAGTGTCTTTGTTTGCTCAATTTTCCACTTACTTTAAAAGCTGTATATTCGATTCGTCGCAGCTCAATTTTATTTGTCGAGCACCAGATGCTGACAAAGTTCAAAGTTATCTCAGGGACACTTTTCAAATAGAGCAAGTCTAGATTGTATTCTTTATCTTATATATTTCATATATTTATATTTTTCCTCCGGCTTGTTGACATTTTGCATTATGCAGGCTGAATTCACCAGCCCGTCTTAGCCTTTTTCCACCTGTGAGAGCTGTTCAGAATCATATGAACCAAACTGATGAGGTAAAAGCTTCTAAAGGCTGCAAAAAGCCTCGGAGTTGGTTGCAGATTTTCAGTGGGATTGGTAGTAATATCACTTCATTCTCACTACACAAAGTCAGCTGAATCAGTGTTAATATCAATAATACTACTTGCTGGTGCTATAAGAAAAGCTCTGCTCTCTGGCTGACTAGTGAGGCCCCAGCTCAGGCTATGGGGGCCCTCCCATGTTTGGGAAAAGAAGAAGCCCTGGGACTGTGAGCTTGAAGGATACTCTGTGCATGAATGACGGGGCAGGAGGGGGCGGCAGGGCAGGAGGAGAGGGGATGGCTGAAAGAGGCAGCTCAAGCAGAAAGAGAGGCAGAGGGGTTAAGTGGAGGCAGGTGTTCCATGACAAACCTTACAACCCCCCACCTCTCTTTTACTCTGGTTCCCTCCACCGACATTGGTCCACTGAGAGTACCGCAAACTAGCCAAAGAGCAGACACTTGTTAGTCATTTCCCTCTTTCTCTGTTACCTTCTTTTGTTAGCTGTTATCCAACCACCTTATCCTTCTGATCTAATCTGTCCTACCAAATTGCGCCCTTTTCCTTTAATCCCAGGTTTCTTTCCACCCTCTCCTCTGTGTGCTTTCCTCTTTGCTGCAGGACCACCTGGCTTTGTGGTTTGAAATCGTATAAAACTCCTGTTGCTTTAAGCAGATGGACAGCTTTCCCACTGCTCCACTCCGCCTGACCCAGCTGGCAAATTAATTTAGATTGGATTGACGTAAAAAACGTGTTCTCTCATCGTGTTCCAGAGGTTATTAAACTGCAGCTCAAGACGAGAGCAGAATAGTACACAAATCCAGTTTTGATTGCTGGAAAAACAGGGAGCGCCTGATTGATGTAATTTCGTAAAATGAAATGAAATCAGTCTGTGATTATACATTTTGACCTTTTAGATGTAATGTAGTTAGCATCGTTTCCAGTGGCTTTTATTTTTGGCATGTCACTATCACATTTTCTTAGGTTAATATGCGGAGTCTGTGCAGCGATTCTTGATTAAGATGCCCTTTTCTGTTTTTTTCTAAGGCAGTCTCGCCTCATGTGTCACACACAATATGTCACTTCACTGATTGGATTTTGATGAAATTATAGAATGATGTGTGCCACTGCTCTTTTTTAAAAAAAAACTTACGGAACTGGTTGGCTTAAGGGGGTGCTAGAAAGTTTATTTTATCCTCTGTATGTCAGGCACAATAACTCATTCATTTATATATTTTTTTAAATTTTCCATTGACAAAAGTAAGTACAATTTATGAAATTGGTGTAGAATTCAGTATTATCCTTTATAGTCTTTTAAAGGCATAATATGCAACACTGCTAAAAACTGTACGGACTCTGAAACATAATCGCTTTCAATCATCATTTGTGACCCATTAGAAGTGTGTGGTGGTGTCTGTATCTGCAGAGATCCTGCCCTCTCCCTGTGTTTCTCATTACTTAGCTGTGCTCAGCAAGCTTTACCAACTCAAAAGTTGGTATTTGACATCCAGGGAATGAGATAGTAAACTGTCCGGTACATTTATGAACAATTTGAACAAATCCTACTGACGCTACCTAAATAAAACAAAATAAATGTATTGTGACAAAATTGTCATAATGATATATTGCTGTTATCAAATAAATAATTACACAATCTTTGCAAATTCATGCTTTAAAGCTTATCTGTCAGTTTATGACATTAAAATGTTGGCCCCACATTACAGGAGTTTCAGGATGATTTTTCTCAGATTCAGCCTTCCAGAGAATCGAAGAGGAAATCTGGACCAGATCTTGGCCGGTACTGATGTTTGGCCCAGGTCATCCGGTAATGCGAGTGGGTTCAGATCCAATCTTCACCCCCCAGTTTGCCCTAGAAATCATCAGAGCCGCCCGGAAAATTTTCAGTGGTCATGCGAGATTGTGTTCTCTCTGACACAATATTTCTAATATCCTGGGTATTGTTTACAAAATTACGATATCAGTACCAATTAAAGTTAAAGTGATACCGATACCAGTGAGTACTTCATTCATTACCTTTTTTTGAAGGTTCTTCTTTATGAAGAACGCTTGTGGTAATTGGCTGCACGCAAAACCGTGGAAATAGGCATTTTTTTTCTAAATCTGGGTACAAATAGGATAGGTTGCAGGTATTGTTTGACTGGAGAAGTTTTGATACTATTTGGCACTGGGTTATTTCAATAAATACCTTAAAGGTATTGAGTATCGATACGCAGCCCTAGTAGTGGATTTTAAAACTACTTCAGCAGAAGGTATAGACATCTGTGACATTACAGATTCATGGCTCACCCGCTGTAATAAGTGCTGTATTGTTATTGTAAAGTGTTTCTGGACAGATGAGTCAAGAGGGATCATTAATAGCAGACACCATAGCTTTCATTTGACCCCTCTCCTTTAAGTCTGACTCACAGAGCCTCTATTGTGTGAGTGATGTCTGTGCACATTTAGGACAACTGGAATGCTTGGAAGTTGTTATGACTGACAAGTGTGTATCTTCTGGTCTGCCAAAACATAGAGTGTGTGTCTTTTTGTGCGGACAGAGAGGATAATGTTTTTTCTGTTGGTTCTAATCCCACAGTGACTGGTTGTCGTCGTTGTGTCCTTGAGCAACTTCAGACAGCAGTCAGCTTCAGGAAAACATCTGGTAGAAAGACAGGCGGCTGTTTCTTTGGTCTGAATCACCACTTATCATCACACATACACTCATACGCACATTTATTCACACACATTGTCACACTTAGATCACCAACAGCAACCCGTACCCACAACCCACATGCTTTCACCGACAACTTCCTTTTACTAAGATGAACGCATTTGAGCCCATCTGCCTGATTCCCCTTTATCTTTACAGTATATATGTTTTAAACACACACACACACACACACACACACACACACACACACACACACACACGCACAGTAAACCAGCACTTGTCTGGTAGGAGCAGCCAGGGTTGTAAGAGACTCCAGTCCTCTCCGGAAGAGAGCAGCACTGATAGACACACATGGATAAGAGGCAGACCCAGAATAGTAACAACCACAACAATTTACTAAACTGGTCCTGATTAAAGACTTGAAAAGAATGCAAAGTTTCCCCTCTAGTCAGCAAGCACCATCTACTGCTGGCACGTAATGTTGTTGTATTAATGTTGTTGTGTTGACGTTTTAGAGCCAATTTCAATAAGTGGTTAAATGTCATTAGTATCAGCTGATGTGGTATTTATTACTGTTCCTGTTTCTAATCTTTACCAGATTAATTACTTCTTATTTGTATTTCAGTTGAGTTTTCGGGAATCTGTTCTTCGCTTGAGTGTTTTATTTTTCTGACAGTTTCAAAGCCTTTGATGGTAATTATTGATTATTTTTATTTAGCATCATTGCGTGCTGCCTTGCCTTGATTTCAGCCTAAATTGCTGGGACAATAGTACATAGAAAAGACGATTCCTTGGCGTAACCTTTAGAGAACATCACACGAGAGACGTAATGAGACGAAAACGATCTAAAAGACAAGAGAGCCAGACTGGGCTACTGAGAAAAAGGGAGCCTTACACTTTAACAGCCAATAGAAATGTCCTTTACAGGACTTTCTTTTTACTTTTAAACTTTGAGTACATTTCAGAGCGTGTAGTTTTTCCACTTTCACTTGAGTAAACAAGTTGAAACAGTACTTTGACTTTTATCAGAGTCTTTTTAACACAATTATCTGTACTTCTGCTTGAAGGAATGTATTTTTACAACCTCTCCCAGAGAGAAGACAGTGTCTCCGTTATCTTTGTCTCTGCAATGGATTTCATTGAATCTAAGCATCCGGTCTGTGGTATAATAATTTTATTGAACACGTTCTGTTTTGGATCAGATGTAAGGCTTCTGAGATGCAGTGTATTTTGGCTGTCATTTCTCTTTATTTTTCTCTCTTTCTCTCTCTCTCTCTCTCTCTCTCTCACACACACACACACACACACACACACACACACACACACACACACACACACACACACATACATACATGTGTGGCAAAATGTCTGTCTACTTAAACTCAAATCAGACAGCGATAACAAGGTCGCCACTTCATGACGGCCTCACTACCTTAACTGGTGTGCCTGTGTGATAAAGAGTCAGACTTTATTGATATGTTATCACCCACCGGAAGAGAGGTAGGATGCCAGACAGTAGTAGCAGCAGCAGAGGGGTAGGGAGACTTTGTTACAGATCCCTGTATGCATTATGAAATAGTCAACGATAATTCAGCCATAGTCCTGCTATATTCTTGATTGAACTTTGTAGGACCTATGGTGTTCTGAAAGTTCAAATCAAGAACTTGTTGTGTTCAGATTTTTAGGTTAATATCTGTTTTGCAGCACTTGATCCAAACTGTCAAATCTAATTTAGAGCTGTTACCTCCTAATGTCCAGGCCCAAGACTGTCCACAAGTCCACCTGAATTCCCCAAGGCTCAAGACCCCCATGTTTGGCCACATGCCAGAGTGTCTTGGACAGTTTAACCATAGCTTGATATTATATCAAAATATCAGAGTTTAATTAAATGAGACCAGATGTCAGCTGGGACGTTGGTTGTTGCAGTGATTTAGCTTACTTTAGTGTTTTCCTGCATTAACGTATTTTCAGGTCGAAATATTGTATTCTAATATTTAAGTTCGACAGTGTTGCCCAGCCCCAGTTTCCCTTCTCATCCCAACTCACGCAATTATGTTAAGAAAAACATTGAGGCTAACAGTGACCATACATCTACCAACATGTATCAGGACATGTCTGCTGCTGTGAACTTGATAAGATGTTGTGCTGAGTCAGTTTTTGGTCTGACATTTCCTCTGAAGTGTGTGAGATTCAAACCCCTTATGAAAAGTGACTAAAATCAGAGAGGATGACGGTGTGTGGTGTATTTATACATCTCTGTGTGTGTGTGTGTGTGACCATGCATGTAATTCCTGTATTACTGAAGTCAGATTACATACTTGCATTCTTCATGTGTAAATGCTTGTACATGTGAGTGTGTCCTATTTCTCTACATTTGTGTAGATTTGACACTGTGGTTTTGTGGGTCAGTCAGTAAGTCATTACAATAATGTGACATGAAGCAGGGGAATAGGGAGAGTGAGGCAGAGAGGGAAAGTCGAGTAAAGAAGGGAGACATGAGAATGAGAGCTAGCACCCAAGGTGATTGTGATACTGAGTTGGAGGAAGAGAA
>JAJHUR010088327.1:0-18291 GCA_027495735.1 Lutjanus campechanus | reverse complement strand
ATGCAATCGCCGCCAGAAGTTTACAGAATGCGCAGGCGCAAATCATACTCAATCTAATAAAATTGCTTTGATCAAAAAAAAAAATTTCAGTTTGGTGCCTCGCTGTCAGTTTACATTATAGTAAAGTAAAAAAAAATGATTCAACCATAAACATAAATTAGAAAGTTTAGTTTAAATGAGCAAAGTAATTTTTTTCAACTATTGGAATGAGAAAAAACACATTAAACGAATGACAGCTTTGTTTCACTTTTTTCAGTGTACTTTCAGTTGGGTTGGACAGCACAGTCTTTTGGCCCATGTTTTAAAGTATTTAGATGCTGAAACATTTTGCTCCCTGATACAAACTGAGGACACTTTATCCTGATATGGTTTATGCACAGAATTCATTGGCAGGTTCTGAGCCACAACTTTCTTTTTAATCATTCAGGTCCATTTCACAAGGCAATTAAATGACCAATCTCCAAACTGTTAGTTGTGCCTAGCTTAAATAGTGTTTATCATCCTCTGTGTTGGATTCAGTTTTGAGTGAAAGCAGCCAGGAATTAAGAGAGTGATGGGATTGTGTTGCGCTTTGTGTGTGTGTGTGTGTCCTCTCAGTTCACTGTGCTACACTGTGGCAGCCCAGTGTGACCATTTCTTTTGACAGCTCCTGTAGACTGGTGTGTATATGTTTGTGTGTGTGTCCGTACACTGAAAATAAATCCCATAGCTCATATCTATACGTATCTGACCCCCCCAACTTCTAAATGATTTCCCCTGTCACTCACTCTTGACATTTTCTAACTTCCCTTCTCTCAGCCCACCCTTTCTCCCTTCTCTCCTCTTTTCTCCTCCCTCTCTCATTTTACGCCTCTGGTGTCGGGGTCTCCACTCCAGTCCATCGGTTTTGGAGCGTTTGGTGGTATATGGACAAGGTCAGGGTCAAGGTGAAGCCGTTGGGGAGTTTAAGAGAGGGAGAAAGAGAGAAGATGTAAGGGTCAGCAGTGATGGAGAGGCTGGGTGATGAGGGACAGGGTCAGCGAAGAGGCTGGATGAAGGTGGTGAAATGGAATGAATCAAGGAGGGAGGAGGATGTGAGGGTGAAGTGAAATCTGAGGATGGAGAAGGAAATAGGAGCAAGGTTAGATGATTTAAGGGTGAAATGTTAAAAGGGGGAGGGAGGCCCAGCAACATTCACTGGGGACAGTATTTTTCTGTGGTGCTGTTTGGAATATGATTTCTGACTGGAAAATACACAAACAAAAATTATTCTTCTTTTCTGAAAACAAGCTGCTAAACCCCACATTGGAGAGAGATCATTCGACTTCACCAATGCAAATCAAGGCGTTTGAAGGGTTTTTCTAAATTAAGTAGCATAAGTTTTGATAGAAGTTAAGTACTGATGCTCGCTTGGAGGAAAAATCTGAAGAACGGGTTCATTTGCATTAAAAGCAAGTGGAATCATTTTTGAGCCCTGGAAAATACAACTGAATTTAAACCCTAATTGACATATAGAATAGTTAAACATTTTGGAAAATAAGCCTATTCGCTTCCTTTTTAAGAGTAAGAGAAGATAAAAAGATCAGTATCAATCTCATGTGTGCTCATTAGGTTTGGAGCTGGAGGGCTTCTTAACACTCCTAGTCTACCTTAGCATAGAGACTGAAAGCAGAGGGAAACAGCTAGCCTGCCTCCATCCAAGGGGAAAAAATACTCCAATACCTCAAAAGTAGAGTTATTTACTCAATGGACCTCATTCACCTATCTTGTCTTGTCTTAACCAATTAGTTAAGACAGGTCCTAAGAAAAGTCTCAGATTCACAAAGTTGTTCTCAAACTGCAGACTTGTTTTGTGGAATGTTGTCTGTGGTTTTATCTCCTAGGCCATCTTAGTATTTAAAAGTAAGCTGTTTTTGCAGAATTAACACAATTTGATGTTTCATTTTATCTAAAAAAATTTGTTACTTAAGTGCTTAGTTTGTATTCAGATTTTAAACATTTGCTTTTATTGAATAGACCAATTGTTGCATAATTTAAAATCCCCAAAAGGCCACCACAATGGTTCTGTTTTTATCATTTATTTACCTCCAAGTCCCATTTAACTGCCCCACATCTGATCTCAAGAAGCTGCTCACACAACCACAGACACTCACACAGATAGTCTCAACACTGGCCAAGATCTCTGAGACACTTAACTGCCAGAGACACTGCACAGAAGTACTGAGTGGATAGATAAACCTTTGTTCATCATGAAATAGCAGGGTTTGCACAGCATTATTTTATTCTCCTTTATTCCTGAGAAGATTATCATTTTTTTATTATAAGCTTTTTTTAAAAACAACGTTGTCATGTCACTGTTTTGACAGCCCATTATTCAGAAACCTGGTTATCCTGAAAAAAAGTGCCTATTTCTGAAATTTTAACCAAGTATTTTTGTTGCCTAAACCTATGTAAGTATTTTTGTTGCCTAAACTCAACCCAGCTGTGATCAATCTGTAACGTTAACTACATTTTTATTATTGTTACAGTGACAATGGTCACCTTGCTATGCTGACAAAGGTTGCCATGACAATGAATGTCACCCGTAGAAGGTGACTAAACGTTTGTCAAAATATACTAAGGGCAAAAAACTCCTGGTAAAGTATGTATTTTTAGTACAGCAAGCTTTCAGAGCAGAAAAGAAAACTTTGAGTTTTGACAAGATGGCAAAAGTGGAGAAAAAACAGGTCAGTTAGTCACAATCAGGTTCTGGTGTGCAGAAAAACAATTGCCCTGAGAGGAAACCATGAGTAAGTACAGCACGTACCTTTCCCTAAAACCACCATTTTTAAAAATGCCTGTTTATGTAACGGTCAAATAAATGAGATACCACATGATAATTAGTGAGCTTTTGTGGTGTGTATTTTTGAACTGTGGACAGAGCCAGCCTAGCTGTTTCCTGCTGCCTTTAGGCTAAACCCATTCTGGCTCCAGCTTTGTGTTTTTTTTAACAAACAGGCATGAGGTTGATATTGATAATCATTTTGTACTATTCCTTTAAAATCAAAGCGAATCTTGCAAATGTAACCAACATGACTGTCAAACATAATCACATGGTTATTATGATGACAGTTGGACTCTATGGAGGTTCATTTATACCCATCCGTTGAAACAATACATTTGGAGGTGTAGGTCATTTGTCCTTGTTTCCACTCTGCCCTTCTCTCTTTCTCTCCCTCTCATCCCATATTCTGTGCAGCCATTCAGGTCAGTTCTAATTACTGGGGTCCAATTGGAATTGGCTTTTCAATTTTTGACGCTGCAGTGGTGGAAATCACAAGGTGCCGGTGCCAGCTTTCTCCCGCCCCCACCCCACGCTCAGCGCCCTCCTAGTATGACTTAATATGCCTGATACATTCACCTCACTGCGCCAGCGCTTGGCAATGCAGTGTGACTGTGTATGTTTGCGTGAGTGTAAGCGAGAGAAAGAAGGATGAGGCTATTACTGTAAGTCACTACGAGGCCAGCCAGTATGTGTGGCGAGGGCTCTGTATTTAGACAGTGAGGATGTGTGTGGATACGTGTTTGCGGGTGAAGGAGAGGGTAAGTGCATGTGTGCATTAGTGTGTTATAGATAAAAATTGAGGGAGAACAGTAGAAAGAGAAAAAGGAGGCTTTTCTGGGAAGCGAAGGATGGATGGGAGTGGCAGAAAGAGCCTGGGTCTCTCTCTTCTGTCTTTCCTTGGGTCCGCAGTGCAGGAGAAGAGAAGATTAAAGTGGAGACGCTGCTTTTGAAGTTGGGCAATGTAAAAGAAGCATCAGCTACTATACGCATAGACCCACACACACACACATGCATACACACACACACAGCTCCTTCCTCATGGCTTGGTAAAGTGAGGGAATATCAATGCTGCTCAGCCTGCCTTTGATTCAAACTGCTGTTGTGTGATCCCTCGCAACGTTTTAACATGCTCCTGTAGAGATGTACCAATCCTATTCCGATATATGAATTTGAATATTTGAATCACTCCTCTTTTCTTGATGTTTATATTACTGTTGTTAGTTGTAGTAGTACAAGTAATTAGTGATGGGACCAATCTAATCTAATATTGCCATAAATATTAATGTAAGGCATTCATCGGGTATCAGACTCGCAAGTGTGATCCACACATTCCAATTTAAATGCCATGTGCTGTATATTTGTAAGCATATTTGTAAACTACACTTAAGTGCTACATAATTGTCTCCAATCTTACTCTGCATTCACATGTTCCACATTGGAAAAAAAAACTTTCAAAAATGTTGTGCTGTAATTCAGCTGGACTGAAGAAATATTACAGCCACCTCACTCATGGTGTAACAATAAACAAGCACAAAAATGACCATTATGAACATAAACTACCACTTTCTGAACAACACATTCCAAACACTAACAAATAGCAACACTTGAATTTTTTAATGTAAAATAGCAAACTCTCAGCAATGCTTCATGGCATAAATATGCAAATGAAGACCATCTCTCAGCTTATAAGATGTACATGTGAATGTCCCAAGCCAGATTCCTACGCCATTACACAGGTTACATTATATAAACTAGACAAGCTTTCCAGATTGAAGTTCAGTTTCTGCCTCATGTAATCTCACTACTGCTACTGCTACTACTACTACTACCACCAATAAATTATTGTGAAGAATCATAAACATCAAGAAAGCAAGTGTGCTGGTATCGCTATAGTACCATTGTCAGCAGATTTCCAAATTCACATATCAGAATCGGATTTTAATCGAACAAAAGTGTGTTGGTACATCTCTAGTAGTAGTTGTTGTAATAATTTTACATTAGACTGAAACTTAACTTCATTCTGGAAAGCTCGTGTAGTTTGTGTAATGGACCTTGTGTAACTAAACCATTGTGGGCCATTGTTTCTGGCTTGTTGCCTTCACAAGTGCAGGTGCATAATTTCTCATGATGCATTGCTGAGAGTAGAAGTTTGATCTTTTATATTGCAAATGCAAATGTTACTGTTTGTAGTGTTTGTCATGCGTTTTTGATGTGTTTGTAATGTGTTGGCAATGTTTTTGTTCAGAAGATGGTGGTTTATGGAAGTTTATGTTGGTAATTGTCATTTTTGTGCTGGTTTATAGTTAGACTATGAGAGAGGTGAGAGAGGTGGCTTAATCATTTCTTCACACTGGCTGTATCTTAGCCAACAATTTTGAACGTTTTCCTTTATTATTTGTAAGTGTAGACTAGAAGTGAAATGCTCTAAGCAGCTTGCAATTTGATTGGTGTAGTCTTTACAAGTAGCAGAGATTGTGGAATTAAGATCGGAGTGCAGCTCGGTGTTGGAAGTCTGATACTTGATGAGTGGTTTACGTCAATATCAGGCCCAGGTACAGATATTGAATTGGATCGGTCTCATCTCTATTCTCTTACCTCTAACACACACACACAACAAAAAACACCCCTCAACAAAAATTTAATCCCATCCTCTATTTAAATGAGAGCAAGGTGATAAAGAGGTAAACTCAATTAAGTCCTGACTGAGTTGTGTTTGTGGCCATTGTGGGGATTTGGAGCCTGGATCCACACAGATACACAGGCAGCCCCAAAGCCCACTCACTATCAAAGACAGGGATGGAAATTACAGTTGTAAATGTTTGCAGTGGTTGTAAATAAGAGGATTAATCGTCCACACACACACACGCAAAGAGACACACACACTCGCCCAAGACCATTGAAAGAGGCCTAAATACGAGTCTGATGCAGAAATGTCAAGAGGTAATTGTAGGAGTAATACTCAGACTGGTGAAATGTCAGACTCACCCTCCCATTAGTGGATAGACTCCAACATGACCCTTAATGCCATTCATTATGGGCATATGGATTTCCTAAACCAGCAGTAAACAATGATCATCGACCACTTCATGATAATGATTGTGCTTATGTTAGATGCATGACGCATTTCCATCTACCATCTGTGTGGATGTCTGTGACACAGTTTGTGTGTTCAGGCACACCTACACACATTTGTATGTGCGTAGTCACATCCATTCTTAGCTCTCAAATCAATCTGCATTTATGGACATCGACATGTGCCGAGCAGTCATGAAGAGTGATCAGGCTTACAGTGTCACTGGATCACAGTGAAGTGCCCAAAGTGACAAATCCTGAATAATATTGCTGATGACAATCCAGAAGAGCTGCCGTCAGCTCATAAAGCAGTGTGTGTGTGTGTGTGTGCGGGTGCTTGTGTGGTGTATGGGGAGGAGCTGTCCAAAATAACCCCAGAAACGCAGGGGCCTCATAATGTGAATATATTGGATTTTAATGTCCTTGTCAAGTCGAATGGTTTCCCATTTGAATTCTCTGGAGGCTGGAACAAGCACACTCCGAAGCTGCTTTCCTACTTGACCTAAAATTCCCTTTCACTGCTTGGGAAAAAAATGGTACAAGCCTTTCTTGTTCTTTGGCTTCATCTTTTTGCATCATTCCCTTCCACTCCTCTTCGCTCTCTCAAGAAGCCTCAAGACAGCGGAAGATTTAACGGATTTACCTGCTTTATTCACACGCAGCATTAGCCTGAATCTGCATAGTGTGCCTGTATTTTCCATTTTTCTTTACTTTTTCCTTTTCAGTGTCTCCTCCAGTATTGCCATTCATCCATCTATCCTTCCATCATCCATCCATCAATCAGAATAGGTAGTATCAACTTACCATTTCCAACCAGGAGCCAGTTGCACCAGCTCTTCGTAAGTTAAAACTTAGTTAATACCTTATTGTAACAAGGCTAACTGGAATTCAGTGTTATCACTACATTAGAAAAGAGTTTGCAAGTATTTACACCCAGTAACTGCTTGGTAACTGTTGTGTAGCTAACTAAATTGGCTAAAATAACTTTAGCTTGCTGATATATGACCTGTTTTGGGTGATGAGTAAACAAGGTAATATGGGATATGGTCAATATGGTCTAACCAGAATAATGCTAATAAAAATGCTAATTTTATCTGATAAAATTCTGTTTAATAATGTCTCACTGTAGGCTACATGAATAGCTTAGCCAACTACTAACTTAATTAGCAGTGAAGTTTAGTATAGTGTTGGTGTTATAGTCTTATATAGTGCCCCCTATACTGTCATTTTTGGAAACTGTGCTACAGGCTGTGATGCTACAGTGACTTCCTAATTGCAATAATTGCTACTTTTGAATGGACGGGGTTATGGATGTTTCCTAGCGCTACACATCTTTACTTGTTTTGCATGTGTTGCTAAATTAAAAAGCCACACACAAACTCATTCTTAATTACAAGTTAACCCTTAGGCACTTGTTGTCTAGCTTACTGAACTGAAAAATGCTAATCTTATCTGATAAAGTGCTGTGTAATAATGATGTGAAGTAGGAAGATTTTAAATAACTTTTCACAAAAATAACACAACATACCTTAAGCGACAAAATGTGCTAGAACCAACAAAATCACCAAATAAAGTTAGCTTGGTTAGCATAATAAGGCACTTCACCACGCATATCAACTCTGAAACACACGTTCAACTGCAGTATGATTAGGCAACTAACAGTTTTGGTTTCAGATTGGTTACAGTCAGCATTAATTGTTGGTCTGTGGAAGGGCACGGTCTCCAAGCTCATTGACAACCCCTGCCTCCACACTCTTAAGGTGGGGGTATGCTCCAAGCAAACTAGTTTGTTCAATATGTCATTTGACCAAGTTAGAAGACAAAATCCTTTAAAGAAGAAATCTGTAATATGTTTAATATATCATAAAATAACCATGATATCATATCAACATCAGAGATCAAGAAAAAGCCTGCCATCACAGAGGGATTATAACATTTCATCCCTGTGATAGTTACAGATATTTTTTTGACAAATGATAAAGAATGAAAAAGAGCTTGAAGGAGAACTTCAAAGCCTGCTTGCGTTCTCACCACCACGGCACTGAGACGTGTGGTCAGATGTGGACTCTGTTGCACCTTTACAACACTTACACTTCACTTGTTAAATCACTCTTAAAAAAGAATTTTATGGAGAAGATAGACAGATAGAGAGAAGAGAGAGGAAAGAAACTTTTTGGGTATCACATTCAGTCGTCCAAATGGCTGCGGATTAAGTGGCTGTTATCTCTGCCACCTGCTGTTTAAACTGTAAACAAGTCCAAGTGTGCGTCTGTGTGTGTATGTGTGTGCGCGTCTGTGTGTGTTGGAGATGACATTGATCTGCAGCCATGTTCAGCTGGGTGCTGATACAAAGCCAGCACCAGGGGAAGTCAGAGCCCCGGTAGATTTGCCAGTTTATAGCACACATTCACACACACACACACACACACACACACACACACACACACACACACACACATACATATGTGCAGTGTGTCCCTCTCTCCACTCACACAAACACATGTACACACAAAAGTTTTGCACACATAAACAGTGACATGAGCGATAAAGTGCAAAAAGCCCAGCAGCCTCTGCAGCTCTATTGAGCAGTGTAACCTGAGCATGAAGAAGACATTACTGCACAGTGTCTGTTTTTCTTTCCCTTCATCTCCTCCAGTCCCATGGGGCATGGACTTTTATGTGCGTGTGTGTGTGTGTATGGCATGCATGTATTTCCACAACTAGTTAAACTCTGTGTAGGTAAAAGCCCCTGCTGATCTAGCCATTTCCTCTTTACATCAGCAGGCAAACAAGCCACAGGGAAAACTACACATTCTACTTACCTCTGCCTCTCTCTTGCTTCCTCTCTTCCACCTTCGGCATCTCCGCCCTCTTATAGATTTCCTTGTACTGTCTATTCCTTCCCGAAGTGTCTCTCTCCATGCCGTCTTACTTCTCCCTCCATTTCTGGCTATCGCCACCTCAGTCTGCCACTTCTTTCTCCTCATTCCTTCATGCACAAGTTCTCTGTTCACTCTCCATCTCTCTGCTCCTGCCTTCAATAATTCACTCGGCTTTTCTCTCGGTGTACAGTATGTGAGGTAGGAGTCCCTTCAGAGACACAGACAGAGAGACTGAGAGCTCCAACATCACTGATGGAAGAAAGAGTGTTCTGCATGTTTAAAGATGAAGAGAATGGGTTGCAGGGCCTTGGATGCTTGTGTTTTAAAAATATGTGTGGTCAGAGTGTAGCTACTGTGGCTGGATGCATTTGTTGTTTGTATGTGCGTTAAAAGATGGCTGTGGGAGAGTTTGTAAGCTTAAAGGCAGAAGAAGCGTGTGTTCACTTGGAGTTGCTGGGGTCTCTAGAATAAAGCTGTAATTTGCTTGGACAAAACTTTATTATTATTATTATTAGTTGATGGTATTTGAAAGGAATATATAATGTAATTACCTGTTTTTGTGTGTTGGAGCATGCGTGTAGAGGATACAAGGACAGATTAAAAAAAAAACAAGAATATATTGAGAAAATGGATAGATGTAAAATATAAAAAATAACTAGTTTCAACCTAGTAATGGCTTTGTTTGCTATTTGCGAATCTATTTTAATCACTAATGATCCACCTCAAATGTAAAGTACTTCCAAACACAGCTCTGTTTAATATTTCTCTTTTCGATGAGTTTAGGCAGCGCTGTTGCTGCAGCTGCACTTGCTGCCCTCTTCAACCAGTTGTTGTTCTTCTGGGCATTCTTCTCCTTTCTTTGGCATAAGACTAAAACGCTTGTAGGCGTATATGTTGTCCTCATCAGGTCTGGAAGAATTACACCCCCTGTACTTACTTTAGTGCAGAAAAACATTTTGTTTTTCGGAAGTTTGGCTTTGACTTGGTAACAAAGTCTTGATTCGTCTGATGTTCCTAGATATTTGAAATATATTGTAAACATAAAAAAGAACTAGAACTGTTCAATATCAACATCCTGGCAATAGGAATTAAAAAAAATAATAGTGCCACATACACATAAAGAAATCGGTGATAAATCCAGAGATGACAGTACAACAAGTGCTAAAAACAACACCATACACGCTAAAATCAAAAATCATAAAGGAAATGCTTTTTTGGAAAATATGGTCAGTCTGAAGTCCTTGTTTATCTGCCGATTTTTATTTACTGCTCCATTCCTGAGGAACTACTCACCTCCACCTGGATGATTAAAGCTGAAGTGTGGGAAAGTTTCTGGCAAGGCATTTCTCTTTGACTGACAACGTTGCCCCATCATTGTGAAAGCTGTCAGCCGGCATGTATTTACTGCTGGCCAGCTGTGATGACGCTCACACACACTCCGGCTGGGCTGCCGTTCAATCCCCGCTGCTGCTGCTGCTACACCCCTGGCCAACACGGCACAATCGCTTTCCAAGCCGTGTGTGTGTGTTTGGGGGTTGGGGTTGGGGTGTGTGAATGTGGGTGTGTGTGTGTGTACGCGTGCGCATGCATCCATACATGTAAAGTGTTTATTGGCGAGGCATTCTCCTCCCACATCTGCAGATCACTCATCCTCGGGGAGGCCCTCCCCCACCGCTTTCATCAAGCCGCACGGAAAAGTGGGAAATAATTAAAGGGTGAATGGAGTGAAGTGGAAAAGCATAGATGAGGTAGGAAGTACAGTGACACATGAAAGAGGAAAAGAGGGAGAGATAGCGAGCGATGGAGCTTTAGCTAAAGTAAGGAAAGTGAGGAAGACATGTGGCGCGGTGAAGGCTCTACTGGTCACCATGGCAACCCTTTAAAGGCCGATCCCCAATGCAATTAGAGTGGCTTTGAGGCAGCCAGTCTAAGGGCAGAGAGTATGAAAAATAATGGCAAGAAAGAACAGACAGACTTAAGGGAAACAACGCAGCTGAATGAATGAAAACTGGCTATTATGTGACCGAGTGTGTCAGTAATTGTATGGGATGATTGCGGGGAGGTCTACGCTCTTCTACACTGGTTGTGGGAATTTTAATTATGAAGGCGCCTCTGGCAAGGCATGTTTATGGGTTTGTACACATGTGTGTGCAAGCTAGCGTGTGCGCACATTTATGTGTGTCTTTGTGTGTTAGAGAGTCTGCAGCGGAAAAAAATGCTGCAGGTTATTTATTGATACCTTTGACCGCAGAAACCAAAGGCAAAAGCAAACTTACACACGTTAGCAATACTTCAACAAGACAAGATGGAGGAAAAGAGGGAGAGAGAGGAGGTAGAGGTCTGATTCACAGCAGTACCAAGGGATGAGGGCTTAGGCTCAGGCCGCCAAGGTGATATTATCAATGAAATTAAACCTCAGAACTCGGTAGTATTATTGCTTGCAATCCTCTCCAGTCCTATCTAAGCCCATTAAGCACAAAAGAGCACAGCATATCCATGCACAATGAGTTCCATTTTCTTTGGTGGACACAAGATCTAGTTCATTGCTTAAACTGCTTAAACAGTTTGTGCACTACTTTTGTGTCACATAAGCAACATGCAAACGTAATACTCAGGTTTGCGTCATGAGAATGCTGTTCACCCCATGAGGATCACATTGATTAGTTCATCTTCTCACTGCAGATCAATTGCCACTTATTAGGAGCACAGATTGAGGATCTTCAGATCATTCCACTCATGTGAAATACCACTCACCTCAATGGCCAAGTCGCAGTTACGACTGGGAAACTTCTGAAATCTCAGATATATCGGGCTTGGTGCTTAAAAGTATGTGACTTGCATCAGACAAAATCTGTCTATGAATCAAATTAAACATTAAGTTAATGCATGCAGAATGCATATGGATTAACCATGCACAGTATCCTTAAACCTGTTTATGATTAACGGTGTCATTCTTTAAACAAAGAGCCTCTCTGATCACTTAACACCATCTGAAACCTCTTCTTCCTTAAAAGTTTGGTGGGGTACTTCCAATAACTCCACACAGCGACTGGCTAGTTGTGCAGAGACAGGAATATGAACTTCTCTCTCTTTTAACATTCTTTACACCACTACTTCTGTCACTTTTCATGTGTGCATCATCATGTATAGCTGTCCGAATGTGTGCTATAATCCCCAAATGTGTGACTCCTAGCCTCTGCTACAGCTACAAACTTTTTGCCCATTCTGTGTGTTTGTAGACGTGAGCAGATTGATCCCCAAAGTACTGATACTACAGATACAAACTTGATTTAAGTCTTGATGCTAGCATCAGTCAGATCAATACAAATCAAAACAACCTCCACCACTAACAAATGGATCCATTAGGCCTACAGGGGAGATTATATCTCCAGCACATGAACTTTGCTTTCAGTGCTGAAATATTTACATCTCTGTTGTGCCCATGCACACAGTGATAATTCACATGATCAACATTTCTTTATTTACAATTAAAAACTGACTTGTGCTTAAGACAGTATCAGGCAATTTTCTCAGGAAGTGAGACAATTCACTTTGTACTTATTACGCCTTTAAAATAATATTCTTGCTGTATTACCATATTTCTTTCATACTTTTGGTCTTGTCGCGCTCCAAAGTTGAACTGCAGATCCAGTGAACTTTTGTTAGAAGTCTACCTCTGAGTGATGCATGGACTGCGGATACAACCACAGACAGTGTGATTGATTAAAATTAACATTCTGATTAATAGTGGATGTGTGCCGTTACACACAACGAGACAGCAGCATAATGCCATTGATCATTTAATTCTGTATCCTGTTGAGCTTTCCCTGTCCTGTCAATTTTCTAACTACAATTTTTAGTTTTGCTGCTTGAATGTCCCACATATCTGCTGTAGTGGCATTACTACACAGCTTCTCATTTAAAAAGTAATGTAGCCTACAGAGATGGGTAGAGGTGTGGGAGCAGGTCTCTAAAATGGAGAAAATAATAAGTTTGGATGGATGATTTATGCAGACATGGGGACTTGGATGAACTCAGAGCCCGTCTGTGCAAATCACGTTATGCAGTAATCCAGCGTTAACGATTAGTAATAAAACTATTATTTTTAAAATTGTAAGCACTTATACTTCTCATTACGGGGGAAAGTAATAACAGTCACAAGTTACTGAGTAATGCGTCACTGCCCAACACTGGAAGTAGATTAATAGTGAATAGTCTGATTGGACATAAGCTGCTTTTTTAAAATATGTATATTTTGGGGCTTTTTATGCTTTTATTGATGCAATAGCCAAAGAGATGACAGGAAAGGGGGAGAGGGAGTCGGGGGTTGACATGCAGCAAAGGGCCACATGTGGAATTTGAGCTTACAGCCGCCGCAGAGGACTGACTGTCTAATTACATGGGGCACTTGCGCTACCAACTGAGCTACCTGGCCACCTATGAACTGCGTTTAAGAATAAAAAGTATTGATATTGGCATAATTATCCGTGATCCAGGCCCTGGTTTGGCATCGGCTGGAAACCAAAATTTGTGGCACTGGCCACACCAAACATTTTTTCTGTAAGTTGTGGTCATATGACTAATTTATTTCAAGCATACCCAAGCCTTAACTCTTCAGTCATTTTAACAACCAACCAATGACATAAATCTTGCCGTTCAAGACCTTCCTTGCCACATGCCACTTGCCACTAGGGATGTGCGCGTTTAGTCGGCTATACGATTAAACGTTGTCACCCTCGCGAGTAGTCCCAGAAATACTAGTCGTTTAAACTACTTATCAGTATTTCATTAATGCACAATGCCAGTTAACTGTTGCCTCTAAGGTGTTATGTAGCCGCCCACCACTAATCAGACGGCAGCCCCTCTTGCTGCAAGCGCATATGCCCCGATTGGCCTGGCAACCCTGGATGTTTTTATCAGCAAAGTCGGATAGATGACAGCTCATAAAACCAGTGCGGTTTCGCAGTGTTTTAATTTAGAAAATGGAAATAATGTTGAATGTAGACAAAATAAACTGGTATATAATCACTCGACTGGAGCAGCATGTGACCACATTAAGCATAGAAACGGACATTAACTTGCAAGCAGAGCAGCTGCTGCTGCCGCCGTTAGTTCCGTGTGTCAGGCTGGCAGCTCCGGGTCCTTTACCCACCGACACTATAATCCTCTTCGGTCTGAAAATATTTAGTGAGTTGTTGTCATGTTTTGTACGTTAATGTGTAATGTTTATATTGCACAGTGCAAAGTAGTGCACATTTCAGCGGCATTTAAAGTACAACTTGGCGATTGTTGACTGTGATTAACAGCTTCAAATGGCTCTTAATACACACAGTTGTTTTTTTTTGGACAGTTTTTAATGTTATAAATTAATAAATTCTGCTCAAATTGAACTTACTTCTAACTTTAAGTGTTAGACTAGTCGACTAGTCTAAATTAAAATTTGCGTTTAATTGACGGAAATTAGTCGCCAGGAACATCCCTACTTTCCACAAGTGACAGTGTCAAAATAGGCCCATGTGTTGTTGGAATGGAAGACTTTTTTTGTCCCAGCACCAGCTCTACTTGCTAGTGTAGAGGAAAAACAGTCTTGTCATGAAAAGCGATGTGAAATACACTGAATGCCAACCTTATGAGACACAGACTCTGCTGCCTTTACAGTCAACAGCAGCTCCATTCATGTGGGAAAGGCTTGGAAGGGAAGCGATGAGGATATTTTTCATTGCGCATCCAGGGCAAATTGATGGCTTGTGTTGCGGCCATAGCCTACTGAGTGTTTATAATGTAGCATTTGCACTCCACTGCCCCGATCCTGCGACCCCCAAAGGGAATTGATTTCTGCCGCTCTGCTGCCCTTTCACGTATCTATCTTCTCTTGTTGTTTTCCTATTCCCTTCTCATTCCATCCTCGTTTTTCCTTTTCCCCCTCATCTTCTCTTCCCTCCATCTCCCTCTGCTCTTTCTTCTCTTTGTAGTTTTCTTTCGTGCACACACACCAATTCTGCTCTGTTTTCGTCTTTCTTCGTCCTTCATTTCATTCGCTCTTTTGCCCTCCTCCCGCCTCCTGGCTCTCTTGTCATGCCTGCTTGTTTTATTGCTTTATACAGTATCTCAAAGCACCCAGCTAGTTTTTGCTTCCCCGTTTGTCCACACACGATCTGCTCCCAGTTCCATCTTACTTCACTGTTGCTTTTTACTCGTTTTTTCTTTCTTCCTTCCTCTCTCCCCCTCTCCTGTGTTTACACCCTCCATCTGTCTAATCACTCAGTCGTCTCCTCTCAGTTTTTTCTCGCTGTTTGTCTTTCCCTCTCGTCTTCTATTTCTTATTTCCTACCCCTCCGCTCTGTTTGTGCCTCCGCCGCCAAGTGTTATCCCTTCCTCCTCTTCTCCGTCTGTCTCTGTGTATTGGGTCCTGTCCTCAGCCCACAGCTTGGTTGACAAATGGATTATCTTTCCAAAGACACCACGTAACCATCTCCAGACCTCTTTATTTAACCAGCTACAGCTATTTTAGAGCTGTCACTTTTGCAGATTGCTACTGACGAGGTGACACCCCCTCCACTAACAAACACATACGAGCGTGTTTCACT
Organism: Lutjanus campechanus; assembly: GCA_027495735.1. Lineage (NCBI taxonomy): Eukaryota > Metazoa > Chordata > Actinopteri > Lutjaniformes > Lutjanidae > Lutjanus > Lutjanus campechanus. The sequence continues at coordinate 2,947 of JAJHUR010088327.1, read as the reverse complement.
GCAGTTTTTTCCCTTTTTTCTTGACGTCAAAAGTCTTTTCACATATCTCATCATCATCTTAACTGACTTCTGTTTGTACTCCCTCTTTGTTCAAGCGTAGTTCATAGTGGAAACATCTGGGTTATCTCATTTTGGGGCTTTACAGCAACAGAATAAATTTTCAGATAATAAATAAGTACAATTATGTCAACTACATGGTTTAAGGAAAACAAATTTGGGTCATTCTTTATTTTACAGTACACTAACAATAATACATAACAAGCTGTACTTAACAAAAACTACAAATAATATGTTCTTTATCAGACAGTATTAGGTGGTTTATTAGACCTTATTACTGAAGGGTAATTAGGAACACATTACAACAGAATTGTACTCTAAACTAAAGTGTATTGTTTGTTTGTTTCCCACTGTTAGACCCTCAGTAGACTTTCTTAGAGGTTAATTAGGACACTTAGTACATACAGTTTAGTTTTTAGTACAGTTCTGTTGTAATCTCTTCCTAATTACCCCCTAGGAAGATCTAATAATCACAGTGAGAAATAATACACTTTAAAAAAGTTTAATACTGTCTAATAAAGAACATATTATTTCATGTTTTTGTCTAATTGGACACAAAGTACATCTTGTTACATCTTATAAGTGTATTGTAAAATCAAGTGCGACCAGATTTTCAAATAATAAAAATGAACAATTACCTCTTCTGTGTGGTTTAATGAAAACACATCTCTTTCATACTTTTTCTGATTTCACTCACACATCAGTGACATGACCTGCAGTGACCTGCCACTCAGTCTTTCTCTCATTGTTCCTCTCAGGCCCAGATATTAACGTTAAGGAGGTCCCAGGTGGCCCCTTCTGGTATTAGAGACATATTAGCTTTGAAGTAGGCTAAAATGAGAGTATATTATTCAGTGCGGGCTGTGGCTTGCCCTCTGTTCAATATTAGATAGGTTAGCTCAGGTGGTTAAGGCTTTTCAAAACTGCCCTTTTGTGTGAATTATTTAGCATTTTCACAGTGGAAGCCTCCAGTAAAGGCTCGAGCCCGTCACACCTGGCCCATATTTCTGTCAGGAGAAAGTTGTATAAACTGCAGGACTGTGAACTTCAACCGTGACACCAATTGACCTGACATTTCTCACAAGCTGCATCGGAAAGGACATTAAAGACAAGTTTTGGAAGTAATGAAATTAGAGACTTGACCTGTGTCCTCCTAATGATGGGGTCCTTTTATTAATTTCATTCATTTTCACATTAGTTCCTCATGGTCTTTTGCTCTCTCTCTCTCTCTCTCTGTCTCTCTCTCTCTCTCTCTCTCTCTCTCTCTCTCTCTCTCTCTCTCTCTCTGTGTGACATTTGTAATGTGTCACTGTTGTACATAAATAACCAAGCACACAGCTTATTGGATTTAATAATAGACTGTAATAAAAGCAAGGGGGTAAATATTCAGGGTGATACATTCAGCTACATCAGTACCCAACAACACATCAGTTCCCAAATTCTGCATCAAATTCAGAATTTTTCGAGCCTGACATCACCAGACCAATTCCCAAATGCAAATTAGACTGAAACCTCACAGTTCATTTTCAATTTTCAAGGGGTGTTATCAAGCGGCACAGATTAAAATGCCTCTGGATGCAATTGGATAGACCTACAACCAATCAGAGCAATGAAACCTATGATGTAGCAGAGTTGGTGAATTAAACTAACCACATCCTGTCAGAAGTACGTCAAACACGTCTTTTTCATCAACAAAAGTTTTAAGTGCAGTTGTTTGTTCAACTTTTAGAGAAAATCTGCCATTCATTTCATTTAATACTGATATTCAACAACCAAAAAAAAAGCGTCAGCGTGAGCCATCTTGCCTCAATGGGCAAAAAGGTTGCGCTTCTCTGTAGAGTCATCCCAAACCCACCCCATATTAGCTGTAATTGTCCCGACCAGATCCAGGACAGGTGGAAATCTTTCAGGACGGGAGAGGGGCAAGATGTATCCCAATCATTCCCCAATCACATACATGCTTCAGTTCATCCAAAACATTCCCACACTGAATGATGAAAGATTAAATTGTTTATCATAATGCCTATCATAATATATAAGCACTGGCATTTCACATCTTGCCAATCATTTGAGAATGTAATCATTGTGCTGAGAGCTAGTTACAGAACGCAAGGCAAGTAATATTAGCATTAGCAGCTAATGGTGTAAAGTGTTAGCTGTTGTTTAATCGGTTATTGAAGCCATTAGGGGTATAACAAAATATCAATACACTTAAGTATCTTTACTTATCCCTTAAGTATATTATGTTTTGTGATACTGTATCGATTCTCAACAAAGGAAAACCCTTCGCACATCTATTGAAACAAGACAGGTGCGTTGGAGAGAGAAGACCAAAAAGTTGCAAAAGGACTCCCGCACACTGTCCAACTTCCAATATAAAATTTATTTACAACGTTTCGGTACTAGACCTTCATCAGGCAAACAGTTTTTTGTTTATGAGAAGCCATCTTAAATAGGAAGTGGTCATTTGGCCACAACCTATCCCATTCCCGCATGCAAACACAGAGGGACAAAATCATCATTGGGTTATTAAAACACACAACAAACAGAGACAGCAAAAAACAAAACTCTCTGTTTTTGTCATTCATTTTATAGGGAAAAGAGACAAACGAGACTGAGTCAGGATGTGCATACGTGTACTCAGTGCTTTCAAAAGTTGTCCACCTGTTGAGGGATGACAGAACATGTCAGTCCCACACAGGAAGAGCAGCTGTGTGGTCAAGGATGGGAAACCAGTTCACTCCTTATCAAACAATCCTCGGATAAGAAACAATCCCATGAGAATGCCTCCCTCATTCCAGGCTATACTAGGCCAGTTCATACAAAGTATAAAGTTCAACATATAATTTTCTCACTACACCAGATTCTTGCCAATAAAAAAATGTATTAC
>JAJHUR010088323.1:0-41723 GCA_027495735.1 Lutjanus campechanus | reverse complement strand
CTCACAGGACAGTGATGCTACAGACCTATGATGGTCTGATAGACCATGATGCATTGCCACTGGTGGTAGGCGAGCTTCCTCTTGTGGTAGCGAAAGAAATCTAATTTTTAAATTAAACAATTACAAAGTGCAGATCAGGAGGAGAATAAGTTGAGCAGCTGCGTTAAATGGTGCAACAAACGGCGGAAAACATTCGACAGGTGGTGGAGAGCGCGACATTTTCTGAGTGCTGTTTACACTCCTGACTCTAACTAAACCTTGAGATAATCATTGTCTTCTTTAAAATTATGTGCACGTCTGAGTAGTTCTGGGTGACTGGACGACTATATTGTCTGGCGATGATAGGCTGAATCCATCGCTGGTCGCTTTTTTTGGGTGGACTTTTGGGGCGAAATTTGTCATTTTATTTTGCCAATGTAATGTTCTGCAGAGTGACAGCTGCTGATCCATGAGTGCGCTGAGCTGGGTGAGGAGAATTAGAATTAGACTCTTTGCACTCTTTTCACACAGTGAATTAAGGATTTATTTTGACTGAACCAGAGTTGGTGGTTGTGGAAAAGACTAAACAAAGACGGTTTTGGTGAGGTTTACATGTTTTTCTGTCGAGTTTGAATGAAGTGTGTTTTATGAGAAGTTAACGAGCCAATTAAGCTCATCTTAGTTTGGTAAAAGAGAGAAACTTGAATGTACAAGGTGTATGGTTGTATTTCTCTGTTTAAAAAGGAAAATAAGTGCGAGAATATTTAATTTCTTGTCACTTCGTAAGTTTATTTTGTTTATTGGACATAGTGAACGTAAACAGCATGAGTAATATAGTGAATTCGCCGCACGCGCACATCTCCCAGCTAAGACCCGAGAGTACGGGAGGGGGGACAAATATATCGCCAATCGCCAAATGATGGCCTGACGATGGTCGTTCGGAAAATTTTAACATATCGCCCAACTCTACTTCTGAGGAGTTACATTGCATTTATATATTATCTGATGAACAGATGTTGCTGCTGGAAACCATCATGAGTTTAATTTTGTTCATGCGCATATGAACACATTTTCATGGGTGACATGGTTATCTTTAGTTATTGTTTTTGTCAGGCACAAAGTCAGCTCTTGAAGTGGCTGCAAGCATGACACAGACAGACTGACTGCAGTCAGTGCAAGATGCATCACACACTGCAAACTCACATCAGCCTAATTGCTGACATCAAACTTGGAGGAGGAAACACAATTTTACCTGATTACTGTTCTCTTCTCTTTAGCTATGCTTCATCCTTTTATCAAAGTTATGAACACTGACACCCTCTTTGACAGGAGGGGGAGGTGGGCTCTTGCAGACCTTGCAGGGACCTCTGCAATTTGCCTAGTGTGCGTACGGGGCCGAACGGCTCTGGAAGAATGATATCACTAACACCAATCCATGGCTTCATGATCAGATCTCTTGGTTTGTTTGTGAAAAGTCAGTGTGAACGAGACCAAAAAGACAACGATCACTACTGATGAACAGCCGGAGGGAGTTCAACCGTACGATCCTTTGGCTCGTTTACATGTCTGTTTTCTGTTTTCATTCTTGCTTTCTCATAGCGTCACGTTCTGCTACAGCAGGCAGCTGTTTTCAGAGAAAGAAACGCGGATAAACTCACTGCACACTATCTGCCCAACACCAAATACACACAGCAGACAGACACAGGTAGAGACTTGATAAAAAACATGGAACAGCACAGATGTTTCCCTCAGGAGCTGGTAGAGACAAAAGTCGCAACTAAAACAGAATGAATATTGGACATTTGACAGATTTGTCAGAAAACATGAGTAATCTATAACTGTTGTAAAGTTAAAATATTCTTAACCTCACCCTATTTGTGGTGGTACTCTTGTAAACAGGATTTAATATGTAAAATCACAACACTTCACCAACATTAAAAAGAAGACGGCAGATTCCATTAGCACCCAGATGTCAGTAGCTAACAATGCTGTATTTAGGGGCTATTCACACCTGCATGGCAAAGACAAGCAAGTAGTTTTGTTGCCTCAACCTAACCCATCTGAGACTCATGGTATGACTCCGGCTCAAGGGGAGCAACATGAAGGAATAAAACAAAGTTAGTTAAACCAAAGTTTATGTTTGTTAAGTAAAAGAAAAGAAAGACTAAATGAAGTGTTGTGGGAGGATTCTGCTTCTGCAGAGTCTGCTGGCTGGCAGAGAGTGTGGGAGACAGAGAAGAGCCTGATGTAGGTGGATCAGGTGCAGCTGAACAATAGTTAGTTGATTGGGAGCTTTTCTGAAACAAACAGAAGCCAAGAACACAAAAACTACACTGGTCATAACACTCAAAACCAGTGTGGGGGAATAACGCGTGACAAAGTAACACAATTACTGAAATATAAACAGGCTCATTACTTACTTTTGTCATACTTGAAAAATGCAGAGGGCAGCAGACAAATGCAGCCTCAGTCCCCGATCCACGATCTTACTGTGGCACACGACCGTTCAGCCTCTATGAGCGTGTTTTTAAAACATGAGATCAATGAAATGTTATTTAAAATAAGTTTTTTTTCCTGTATTTTTGTTTCAGTGTATGTACATACGTATGCCATCCACGATTACTGGGAGTTATGAGCTAAACTGTGACGGCAACAAAGTTGGCGGAAGAGAGTGAATATGAATGCTTCCAAAACGCTGCAGTAGTGCCTCCAGATGGGAACTCTTACGAAGAGAAGTGCAGATCAGGAGGAGAATAAATTGAGTAGCTGCGTTAAACTTTGCAAGAAACCACACGAAACAGTGCGCGGCATAAAAAGTTTGAGAAACACTGGTCTAAGTAACAGTGTAGCTTACATGTAGGAGCTAATCATTGCTGCCCTCTGGTGGTTTGGAGCATTAATAATACAGCGACTCTGAAATAAAGCTACGTGTGCTTTAGTAAGAGAATCTGACATTTAAAAGTAATACATAAGTTACTTTCCCAAGTAACTAATTATAAAGTAAATCAATTGCTTTTTGTGCATAGTAACTAATAACTGTAAATAATTACTAAATATCAGTAACTTGCCCAACAAAACTGATAGGCTATTAATCTAATCTAATAATTATATTGATACTAATGCATGAAGTTGCAGGCAGAATTTTAATGTTGTTGAGCTGGAGCTCATTTGAACTACTTCACAGTAGGACAGCAAAATGAATCACAGTTGCAAAATCATGTTACTAAATCGCAATATGGCCAAGTGCAATATCCAAATAGCAGAACCAGAACAAAATCACAATTATGTGAAAAGTTAAAATTCTGGAAATAAACAGCATTATAATGAGGTCCTGTAGTGCTGCAGAGATGACCTGGCCTAAAAATCTTGTTCTCCAGATGAAAAAACATTTTTTTTGTTTGTTTGTTTGGTACAGACCTCAATAAATATCACATCATCACAAATACTTTTTAGTTTTGTTTTTCAGTGAACATGAAAATTGTAATGCAAAACAGATCATTTCCACTAATTGCACTGCCAATCGCAACTGCAATTTCAGTCAGAATAATTGCAATGTGACAAATCGTGCAGCCCTAATTCACATACTGTTGGTTAATAACAAATTTGAGATTGAAAAGTGAGAAAGATGATCATATTTTTTTTTTTTGGTTGGTAGAAATATAATGTGTTTGCACACAGAGTGAGGACCCAGCATCACTTCCAGGCAGAGCAGGGCAGTAAATCATCCACTTCTTTAAAGCACAGAGGTCCAGTCATATGGAACAGCTTTACTGCTTCACTTCACAGTCGCTCCTCATTTATGATTTTTAAAAAAAGATCTGAAACAACTTTCTTTAAAGGAGGATAGTATAGTGTAATGAGGTATGATATTACTGTGTGAACGCAGTCCAAACATATGTTACTGCACTTCTTCTTTTTGTTTCTTTTTTTTCATCCTGGTCTTTTCATTTCTAGTATTTCTTGAGTGGACATTGTGTTCTCTTCTCTCTTTAGATTTTTGGAATACTTGCGTCTGTACATTTGTTGCAGTATGGCTGTCTTTAATTTCAGTGTTCGGTGGGTTTCTTTTACAAGCCCTCTGTTTTTTTCATCTCACATGTGCATTTTTTTGATGTTATTATTGTCCCGGCCAGATGTAAACCTGGAAGGGGATCATGTAATCGATTATGTGTGTATGCGTGTGTGCATCTTGTCCGGAGCTAATCTCAAACACCACTACACCAATCAGCCTAACTCTTTTTTTGCGCAGATTCACGACTTCTGAAGGACCTCTGTGATACAGAATTCTTGAAAAAAACTTTTTTATTGGCATATATTTATATATGCCTATTTATATTCTGTTTTCAGGCCGTCCCATTCTCATGAATGTTATATCTCAAGAACGTTTGAGAGACTTTTTTTTAAATGTGACACAAATGTTCACTTGGACTCAAAAGATGAACTGATTAGAATGTGATGGTCAAAGCTCATGATGATCTCACTAAAAGCATTTTTGAACATATGTCAAGATTGAACATGCTAATTGTGACAAAGTTACACACAAATATCTAATAACATAAAATAGTGAGGTGATGACGCTTTAAATCCAAAAGGTCAAAGGTCAACTTCACCGTGACATCGTAATGTTCAGTTCTCTATCAGTCCTCTCTCCTCCTCTGTAAAAATAGTCTCTAAGTAAAGACAGCACTGGAAATTATTCACTGGAATCACAGGTATAGTGAGAACTATATGAGTGTGGTCAGACATGGGTGTAAACTGTAACTACACTGGTTGGTGGAGACAAAACTGTGAGGCAGTGATTCTATTTTTTGACTCCTCTGTTTTATACGACAATTGACAGCTGATTTCTCACTCTTCTTAACCAGCCATTAGGAGCCGCAAGTGATCAACAACTGCTTCAGTTTGAAATCTTGTTTCAGCTCGGGACAATGTATATGTGGAGGTCGTGTTAGTGTTGGTGGAACTTTACAAGTCTGAGCTGGTTGTATCTGGCGGTTGTGGTGACATCGCCTGACGGGGATCTGTAGTACAATAGTCTACTTGTAGTGTTAAATTTTGTTTCTTTTAAAAGTCCTCTGAATCTTGCATCCCACCTGTTATTGCATATTTAATCTTTTTCGTTTCATTATATGCACGAATAATGACCACTTCACCGCCTCACAATGTGTGTTTCAGCCTGTAGTGTACAGCCGTATACATCCTGTTTCCACTCTGAGACCAAAATATGGGTTATAACAGAGAAAACACTGCACAAAGAATCTCAGAATTAAAGATACTGCCCTTGAAAAACCCAGCTGCTGTGAATGTGAAGCATAGTTGAATAATGGAAGACTAAAACTTTGAATGGAAGCCACGTAACCAATAAGAATTTATTGTCACAAGCACAATTTGTTACACAAAAATAATGGGTCACATTTACACAATTTATACAGGTCTAGAACTCAATGTACAATTAACAGACTAACTAAATACCAATAGTTAAATATGTACTCACATTGCACACAATATCATTAAAACCTACACAAAAAACATGTACTGTGTGAAAGTAACACGAGTCGACATAAAAATCACATTATTTACAAAAAAACATCAATTTGAGATCTTTAGCAAAAGGACTCTGATGTCTGTTCGAGGTTCTCCCATCCGTCTGTCAGAGACATTGTACAATCTATCATGTAAAAGCTCCCCCGCTAGAAAGTATTATTCAGTCTCTTAATAGTTGAAAAGATTATAAAGTAATAAAGTCAAGTAGCCAGAGCTGAAGAACACCAAATACACTAGTAAATACTGCGCTTTGCTTGGACGGTATGGCGGTTTTTCCCTTTTAAAGCAGGCTGGTGAGATTAGCAGTTAGCTTCATGAAGTGCACTTTAAGCCTTAGCTTAGCAACTGTCTGCGATGAGTTTTTGTTTTTTATTTTTTCATGTATACATAGAATCCTTCTATAGTCGCATCAGGGCGTCACTACATATAGGTTACACAATAAGGATGATGGGAGAGTGAGGACAGCAGCAGGTGGAGACGAGCAGCTTCTTCTCTCCTGCTGCTGTTTGGCAGAGTCAGCGATGGTGTGCAAGAGGCTTCAGCGGCAGATGGAGGTGGACATCTTCAACACTCACATACATCTGACTGTGTGTGTGTGTTTGTGTGTGTGTAGGGACATGTAGTGTTGGGTCTTTCTGGCATGTACATCAGTAGTGTTGTTGACTGATGCTCTCTACAGTCACTGCAGATGTTACCAGAGGAGGTGTTTGGTCAACTGCTGGTTTTCGTGTGCCGTGACGTTATCATGTTATGATAAGTCAATAAGTTTGTACATCGTAATAAGGAAAAAATATCTTGTTTGTTCGTCACAATAACTTGAAAATATCTTGTTTGTACATTATGATAACGTGGCGATATCTCATTATACCACGATATTGTTGTTTGTTCGTTGTAATAACGTGAAAATATGTCGTTATTATCCGATAAGTTTGTTCATTGTAATGTAATGAAAATAGCTTGTTATAAAGTGACGTGAACTTACGTCGAGATGACTATAACTTGATAAGTTTGCACATTTTAACATTGTGAAAATATCCTTTGTTCATTATAATAACGTGAACATATAATAACATGAAACATTACGCAAGTTTGTACAGTACGTCGTAATAAAATGAAAATTTCACAACGTGCTGAATTTGTATGTCATACGGCCCGACACATTACATAATGTGATAAGTTAAATAGTTTGTTATAACACGTGATAAGTTTGAATGTCGTAATGATGTGAAAATATTTTGTTCTAACAACATAACATAACACATTAGTCACATTATAAGATGATACTGGTCACACATTGTTCAGCTGAGCTTCAGCACTGTGTGTCCACTTTGTTCTGTGTGTTCTCTGTGTCACTGTGAAACTATGTGCACACGCACAGAGCACACTGACACAATTATTCATGAGTGGATGACAACATGACTGCGCTGAACTTTGGCTGAACATAAACCAGACTTGTTCTGAACTTGGCACCGAAAACATCCCCTAATAATAACACTACAGCAGCCTCTGTGTCACATTGTGTACCGACACATGAGAGCTTTGACAGACTACCAACTGATGACACAGGCGGGTCAAGTGTGTGATGCAGTGTGTGTTTATTACCACACTGTTGTATGAACTGATTGATCATTCTGTATATTAACTCCATGGACTAGTGGCCTACAGCAAACTGTGCAGAGGTTCATTCTCCAGCATCTTTGAAGCTGCTACAAGGAACTTTCATATTGTGTTAATTTTGGAGCCATGTATGGACAAAAGTGGTTGTGTTTCCAACTCCATAACCACAAAATATAACTTTGCCTGTCAAAATATGAACATGGGCTACTACGGTCTGCATGTGACATTTATGGCAGGGATGAAGAATAACAATAATCTAGAAATAACTGATCTTCTCAGTCTGGTTTGTTTATGTAGGTCATATGGAGGCATCAGAACTCACTTAAACTGTTTCATAACTAGTTAAAAACTCCTTGTAGTATATTAAAAAAAAACAACCCAAAAATGTTGATTAGTTGATTGAGACAGCCAATGTTTTGCAATCATTTTCTCCTCAGTTACAGTAAGCTGAGTTGAGCAAGAACTCTGAACGCTTTGGGCAACTTTTCTGTAACTGTACAGGCCTGAATTCCTCAACAGATAAGTAATGATTAATTACTGGGCTTTTTTTTCTCCAGTAAATTGAATGTGAAGATAGTGTGCAGTACAGCTTGGTGTCAGTTGATCAAATGTTCAAATCTAACAACCTGTTACCTCCTGTTAAGTCAATAAATGAATATTTCAGTCAAATTTACTGCAGTAATTTACTGTTTCCAGAAATATTACCTAAAATATTAATAGAATGTCTGCATAAACAATTTGAAAAGGAACAGACAGGCTGCTGGCAGAGACATCTGGGCTCGTCTTTAACTTCAGACACTACTCTGTGTCTGTCAATCCTGCTGAGGGACTGATACTGAAAGTGTCGCAGATGAACTGCGCTGTGATTAACTGGAGTTGAAAAGTTAATTCTGCAATCAGCCGGTGTCTTGCTACGTGACAGACCTTCTCCCTATAAGTGTTCTGCTCACATGTGAGAGTACTGGCATACTCGAACACAGATGTGGACGCGGACACGTATGCACTTCTGTACATCTGGAGCATATGTGCAGTTGGCATGGTAATGCATTTTGGTCGTTTGCGTGGCTGCTTGCTATGGAAGGCCATTTCCCCGTAAGATCCTGTAAGTCATTCTAATGAGAAACTCTCTCCAAATAATCACTTAGTGTCTCAACATAATGAGAAACTTTATCAAAATAATGACTTTGTATCTCAAAATAATGACACAGTACAGCAGTGCTTCCCAAACTTTTCCTGGCATGTCCTCCCCACCCCACAATTATTATCAGTCATTAACGATAATTGGTGAAGCAACTGATAAAAAGCTGAATTTTAGTGAAATAAAGGTCAGCGTGAGAGCATCAGCAAACTCTTGTTTATTTTCCCTACATAAATCATATTCAAATTGGTTTCACTCTGTATTTCTCCCTTGATCATCCACACTCCCCCTGTGCAGTGGGTCTACACCCCCCAGTCTGTAGTACAGTGTGTCTACATGTATCAGAAATTACATTTGCAGCCAATTTTGCAGTGAAACTAAGCATCAAATGTGAAAATGTAGGTGTGTTCTTCAGAGTATATTGTTCGAAATTATAAGTAAGGTAAAATGACAAGCAGTAGTTGAGTTACAGAACATTTATCATTTGTTTATTATCTGAAATGAGGCTATATCGAGGTAGAATTCCTCATTTCTATGCTAAAAGTCATTTAGAGTCCTGTATTATTGAAGATATTTTAAAATAGGGAATGTGTGACTGACTGACTGTGTGATGCAAATCACTAGTTCAAGTTAATGAGTGCAGTGATGTGAATGAGATTTAACTCTGAAATACGGCTAAACTGAAGAACTGGAGAAAGGTTAAAATTATGGAGAAAGTAAACCCACAGAAGTGTGGAGCGTTTGCATGTTAGCTAACTAACCAAATAGCAAAAAACTAAAAACCTTTAAACAGTCTGCCAAAGATCAAATATACTTTTGTGTTTGGAGTGAATTTTAGGCCAAGTTGACAGCATTCAATAAATAAATATTTAAGACCTTCCCAAACAGAATTTAAGACAATTTGAAGGATAAATCTGTCATATATTTACTGTAATAAATCATCAAATGACCACAATGTGTCATCAGAGATCAAGGAAACATATTAAGTTGAACTACTTGCTTCACTTGACATGAATGCTGCAGCCGTGGTGTCCCCCCTTTGAAATTTTGATTCTGGACCAGAGTAACTATTTTCTATGTTGGTTTCACATTAATCAGAGTTCAAATTAATGCAGGATTTTTGCAGAATGAGTGAGTGTCTGTTAATGAGTTGTAAGAAATCATTAATAATCTTGTACAAGGTGCAGATGTTTAAATCTGTTAAATTGATCAAAATGTTAATGGAGTTTGGCAGCAGTGAGACAGGCAGCCACTTAACAGAGCAGTGGACTTTTGTTTTCAAGATAACGGGTTTAACTTTACATTGACAGTTATAAACAGCTGACCAGCTCACAGTGGTGACTGTGGTCACTGTCATTTGTTTTTGTCAGTTTATGAGTTTGCGTGCATCCTGCGCTCCCGTGGAGCTCCTGAAGCCTGCCTGTCTCTACCGTGTCTGGAGAGAAGGGGGGCGGTGGAAAACAACTTGCTTCAACCATAGAACATATATTAAATAGGATTACAACCTATTTAATATACAGTCTGTGGCACCAACTTGCAGCTTTAATACTTTTTAAGGCCTTATTTTAGTCAATAGGAATTAAATGATGACTTTGCATCTCAAAGTAATGAGTTAGAATTTCAAAAATGAGACACTCTAAATAGTTCCTCATTATTTTGAAATATTAAGTCATTATTTTGAGATATCAAGCCATTATTTTTGAGACGAGTCAGTCATTATAAGAGAAAGTTTCTTATTATAATAACTTACAGGATCTCTTTTAAATCACATTGGCAGAAATGAGCTTCCACAGCTTGCAGACATTAACTACTGACAAAAATGATGTCTTAATTATGATTTTTGGTAAAAACTTTAAGTTTTGCATTGTGAAATCTATAAAAGAGGAAGTGTAAAATCTGGGATAAAAGCGCTGACAGGCCTCCTCTGGTCCTGCTGCTGCTGACTGCAGAGAGCTTCACAGTGTGACTGACCTGAATGTGACAGACTCAAAGAGCTTGAGACAGTGTCCGTCATGGTGAGGACAGACAAAGAGCTCATGCGGGTTGACTGACGTTCCTTCCATCTGACAGCAGCGTCCTCTTTGCAGCGATGAGGTATGTGTACGTTCACAGATACATACTGCAGGCGTTGGAGCCCAAACATCAGTGGACTGTGTGTTTGTGTGTGTGCGAATGACAAGTGCACCCAGACATTCACCGTGCTGCACGTCAGCTGTGTGTTGGTGGCCCAGCAATATAGAAAAATTAGACAACATGAGAGATGAATGCAAACATCAGTCCAGTTCTGAGAGGGAGAGTGATGGACAGAGGGGAGGGGGCGGGTGTTACTCAGAGAAGGGTGGGAACATGCCGAGGTCAGCGAAGTCCTCGATGTTGTAGTTGGCTGTTCCCTGGGTGGGATCTCCAGCCATGGGTAACATGTCCTGCAGAGACACAGAGGGAGGGTGTCAGAGGTCAGGTACGTGCTGCAGACACACAGATCTTATCAGACATATTACATTCTGTGGACACTGGTCAGCAGCCAGCAGCTGGACGACGCTCAGACACACAACACCAGTGTGTCTGTGTGTGAGTCTCAGTGTGTGTGTGTTACCTGGAAGACTTCTGTCTGGCTGGGGTTGGGGTGTGTGTGCTGTTCCCCGGCCTGCTGGGAGTGGTGCTGGTTCTGCCACTGGGACCAGACCTCACTGGGACGACCCTGGAACTGGGCTCCGCTCTGACTGCTCTCCCCCGACACATCTGCAAACACACACAGGGGTGCATTCAAACATGAGGTCCAGTTAGTGTACGCAGTGACAGCGGTGCAGTCTGACTGATCACAAATCTATTGTACAATAAAATCATTAATGTAACCCCCAAATTCTTGAATGTAGTTTGATCTGAAGAGTATTTTTTCTGGGAAAGAAAAAATCCATTCTGTCACAACCCTAGCAGCCACAAAAAAATCACTTCCACGAATTTTTTTTCTCCCACCGGGTCCACCACAAACTGAAGCGGTTGTAGAGAACCTCTTTATGTCAGACGAGCTTTTCATGAATTAATTGGTTATCATGAATACTTCATACTTTTAAAACTGCCATATTTGAAAGACATGATCAAAAAAAATGGAATCAAGTGATCCTGGACAGAGTAACTAAAAAAAATAACTCTATCTCGGCACTCTATCTACTTGATGATATCTCTTTAATCTACTGTCATTTGATTGTTACATACTGTGTGGCTTTATCCTTCTCCTCTATTCAAGTTTATTCTTTATTTTCATTCTTTTTTTCATATGATCAGTGTCAGCTGATTGATCTTGCACTGCCGCCAGGGGTCCAGACCAATCTGTGAGCTCGTGTTTCATTTGCTCTGGCAGGTACGTCTGGTCACGGTCCCATTCAGACAGATTTCCACCCGTCCTGGATCTCTTCGGGCCAATCATAACCATTTATATTTAATATGAGCCGGCTTTGATACAGTGACTCTGCAGGGGACTGTCACTGGTCCAGATTTGAAAAGTCACATGTTTTGAGCTCATAAAACTCTGGTCAAACGGTCAAACTAGGGATTGCTGATCAAATATTAATCAAGATTCTGTTACTCCAAACCTCGTTCTGCTGTAATTTGAGAAGGTTTGTGACCGGGTCGTCATTTTATTTGCCCGTCACAAGTTTGAAACTTAATGTCTGTGCATTTTGGACAAAACAAGTCACTAAAGAACGTCCACTTGGGAGACAGTGATGGGCATTTTTCAGAGTTTTTTGTCAGAGTAAACTATTAATTGAGTGATTTAAAAAATAAATGACTAATAAAGCAACAATCCTGTCTGTAGTGTCAACAGATGTTTCAATAACAGTACAGAATAATAACTAGTTATGTAAGATTGTTTTCAGAGTTTTAGGGCTGCAACTAACAATTTTCTTGAAAATAGAAATCACTGCTTTCCAAGGTGACGTCCTCAAATGTCTCGATATGACAAAAGTTTAGTTTATTGTCATATTGTTTTAGTAAAAGATGACTTGTAACGATTAGTTGATTATCAAAATAGTTGGTGATTCACTTCATAATTGATTATTTGATTAATTGTTGCAGCTCCGTAGTGTTTCAGACTTTTCCACTGTGCTAAGGTACTGTAGGTATTTTACTCTTTAGATGTTAGTTTGGATCATACGTTGGTTCATACAAATTTTATAATAATACTTGTTTAAAAGCACACAGCCACAACAAACTATTATCTACAACAACATCTCATATTTCCCAGTGGAGTATCTGGCAGTGTGATGGTTTTTGTGCTCCATCAAACTGTCACTGATCACACTGTGTAATATAAACAGATGATGTTCAACTTGAACACATCACAGAAGTGGGAGAGGACAGAGAAGAGAAGTTCCACATGTGTTTCTCCCACACAGGCAGATGCACCAGCAGTTATAGTTATGCTATGACTATAAGATACATCATTTTATGTGCAGGATGACAGTTCTCTGTCTTGCTGTGCCGACTGTAGAAAGCTCAGAGGCCCCAAAGGCTCCGTCTCATATTCAGCACTGGCTGCTGTTGCTCTCGTTACACCCACAGCACACCTCAGGTGGATGGATGTGCTGCTGAGCGTTTCACTTTGACCCAAAGTTCAAAACATCGTACATTTAAACACCACCAACACCCTAGGCTTAATAATATTGATCACAGCATGAAACTAATAGCAGTAGTATTAGCATGTACAGCAGTGACTGTACACTGAGTTTGAATGGGAAGTTTGTTTTGCAGTTATGTTTCTAAAAGGCGAGTTTCCCCAAAGGAAAAATTGGAGGCCTTATCTTGTAATTGTGACTTCTGTATCTCATAATTATAGATGATGTGATACCATATTGTGTCAGGTTATCTTTGTATCTAATTAGAGACGGGGCTTTATCTCTAATGTCCTCTAACTGCTACAGATTTTTTCATATTTTAGAAAGATGTCTGTTTTCTAATCAGCTCCCGTTTTCATTCGCTGTTAATGAAATGTTTTCCCTGTTTATCTCTTCTCTTAATAAATTCAGTTTAATGTACATTTCTACTGCACAGACTCCATCAGTGCAATAACAGTCATGTCATTCTAACAGCTCACACTTCAGCTTTTGAACAGAAATACTGTTTTCATTTACTTTGTAACTCCAACTGCTTCTACTTCATTGTTTTATGTGTTCATGTTACTCTGCATAAGTAATCGCAATTGCAATAAAATCACAATATGGCCAAATACAATATCCAAATCCCAGAACCAAAACCAACCAAAGGGAAACTATGAGAAAACATTATTATAATGAGGTCCTGTAGTGCTGCAGAGATGAGGTGGCCTAAAAATCTTCAGATGAACGAAAACATGTTTGTTTAGTTCGGACTTTTTTCAGTGAACATGAAAATTGTAATGTAAAACTGATCATTTCTACCATTCATATCACAATTTCAGTCAAAATAATCACAATCTGACTTTGTTTTACCAAATCGTGCAGCCCTATACTCTGACGTCAATAAAACCCTTCAATTACTGCAAAGATTTTTCCATTAAAACCCTAAAAGGCTTTGAAAGTGAAACATCTGCATCAGCTGTTGAGTTTCATTGAAATTACCTTAACATATCTTGAAAAGGTGGAAATGACTGCAAGTAATTAGTCAGGATATAGAATTTCTGAAGATAAAGGTGACCATGGAGAAAATTAGAGATGTCCCGAGCCCATTCAAAGGATCAGTATCAGGACTGATCTGGGGATGTTTTAATTAATTGATATCTGCTACAATAAAGCTGATAAAATACTGATCCCTTCTTTATTGAACTTCACTGTGATTTGTCTGCTTCAGATTGCTAATGCCGCTGGTGTCTACAGTGTGAGGATTTTGCTCCATAAGAGAGAGAAAATTAGAGAAAAATGATTTGGGTGGCCGGTGAGTGGTATTCTGACCACAACACATACAAAAGTTGGACCTTTTGCAAGTTGGCAAACAACAGTGTACAAAACGCTCAGGTAGCAGCTTCTCATTTCTAACCAGCACCGGTTAAAAAGACAAACGGCGCTGGCGTCTGATCATATCACCTGTCTGTAATTAACGTTAATTCTGCGAGTAACTTGATGAAAGACCAAAATGAAACTTGGCTGTTGTTTGGCTTTTATGCTCTCTGCAAGCAGGTGTCTGTGCTCAGCCAGAGATTATCTGTGAGGGAGAGAATCACTCTGTCTTCTAACACCACTGTAGAGGAGGGTGCTCTGATAGAGCACTTGGCATTCTTGTACTTCCAACAGAGTGATACGTCTTCAAGGGTTGGTCATTGACCACTGAGCCCTCTGCCATCAAAACATCGTCATTTAAAAGCCTTTTGCATTTGTGGTAGTGTGTCCCTGTAGAGTTGCTATAAGTCAGGAGTTGTTGGTGAAGTTACATAAAATAAAAAGGAGATGCTGGTCATTGCATTAATGTTACGTATTCATGTCCTGTTTAACTTTTTCTTATTAAACCTGCCCAGTTAGGTGAACTGAAGACATTTCATTACACTGGTGCAGTGTTGCTTCTCTGTTGACCGCTGTCAGTGTTTATTTCAATCATTCTCTTATTTCCAGTATTGTTTTCTTAGCTTAGCCTCCTCCATATAGCTTAGTTACAGACGTGGTATGTCGGACATAGTGTGTCGAAATATCGATAAATATCCATACTAAATATCTGAAATACTTGACTAATTTTTCACAGCATTGATTCTCTGGTACCAGCCGCACTCTTTCGCTGTCTTCTCTCCAACAGCGACTTAATACACACACTGCTGCAGTGCCACATAGTTCCACCTCCTCTCACGTACTCCTAGTGCTGTCCTTGTTATATTTATCTTTCAGTAAAAATCTAAAATTTTATGCCCTCAATGTTGAGTCAGTTTTTTCCTGTGGTATTGAAAATTGTATCAAATATTGATATTTTTAGGTATTGTAACGACATTAGAAATTCCAGTATTGTGCCAAAACTAGCTGGACGTTGACCCAGCAGGGATGCGAGAGATTATCTGCCTGCTCTCTTAGTTGGTGATGGGAGCCAGACTTTTCTCAGCTGAGTGAGACAGTTTGTTGCTGTTAGAGCGACAGCAGGAGGCGGAGGTGACTTCAGTGGTGAGCTGGTAAAGATTGTCCCTACTCGCTTGAGCAAGCTTGCTTTTCTGCTGTGGGACAGCCTCACCACCCAACAACACTAACATGGTCCACTGTGATGTCTCACTGTGGACATTGCCCAGTCCTAACTGGTTGATTCCACTAAGCGTGGCACATGTGCGCCACGGTTTTAACCCGTCCTCCACAGGTCTGCAGCCCACTCCAGCAGTGTTTCAGAAACTTTTCAGCAGCAGAGCGTTTAGCCCACCTCATTATGTTCACTTGCTCAGATTTTGTCGATTTGGTCCTCTTTCCTTGCTCTTCTTCTTTCCTGTCCGTCTTTAATATTACATTATACTTTATGATTGCGAGTCTGCACAGGGTCTTTTATTTTGGAAAGTCGACCGGATTCCCTCTACTTTTTCTGTGTCTGCTCTGTGCAGATTGATGCGCTGTCCATCAAAAAGGCTCGGGATGCTCTGAGGCACTGCTGGTGGAATCATAAGCATTGTTTAGAACGGCTGTGATCAGCTCTGGCTGGAATTTAGCTGCAACACCTTCAATAATTTAAATGAAATGACTTAAGAGTTTTGAACCACAACCTTCATTATTTGAATAAATGAACTCAAACCATGATTACTTGAAGGAAATCTGCATCATTAGCAACTTCAGATCAGAAAATATTGAGGCTTCTTGCAAATATGTGCTCAATTATTCTAATAAAAACAGGGACAATGAGGAATGAAGGCCCGTCTCTAATATAAGCCTCTGTCAAATAAAGGCCTGTTTCAAATCACTCTGTATGCAAATTTTAACTACCATAAATTGTCAAAGTTTCTTTGCAGTTCACATCCACTCAATGTGATGCTAGCAGCAGTAGGAGCTTTATGTCTTTCTTCTTGTCACTCTCCCTCACTCACACAACAACTACATCCTCTGACTGACAATGCTGAGCTGCAGCAACACACTTCTACAGGAAACATGAATATAAAGATATGCACACACATACACACATGCTCCCCGCGAGGCTGTTTTGTGTGTCTACAGAGTGCATTACAGCAAGGCAGATTGATAAGCTGTCTGCCTCCCCTGCAGAGGAACATTCTTGCCGTTTCACGATAATAAACAAAATGCTCATCTCATCTCCGCTCAGATACAAGCAAGAGGCTGCGCCACTGATGGAGACAGGAGAGAGAGCACATGTACAAAATACGGACGGAAAAGTAATTAACCAAACACAGAACGGGCTGGCAGAGTGTACATGAAGTGGAAAGCAGACAAGATAAGGAAAAACAAGAGCTTATCATAAGTGAATATTGAAAAACAAACGCAACAACACAGCAAATGAATGGCACCGGCTGTGACTGACACCATCCTTCAAATTGTCTGACAGGCAAATGGAAAAAGAGCGACAGAGTAAAAATGGATTTAGTGTAAAAATCTGCCTGAGAGAACAAAAGAGAGGGAATAAAGAATAAATAAACGAGGCAGCACAGAGAGAGATAATCCATTTGGCTAATGTGTGTGTCCATTAAAATGCCATCAAGTAGCCGTTGCATGCTGGACATGCTTCCTTCCTGCAGCCATGTGGACAACAAACAGCGGGAGTCCTGAGCAGCTGGCTGATGAGCCATCACTGACTGGAACGCACGCGAAAGCATCCTCAACCTTTTGTGCTCCATGATTCCGTTTTTATCCACAACAGCCAGAGGTGTGGCTCTCGGTCACTTCTCAGCTCTTGCCGAGGTCTGGAACTCTTATTTTCAGCAATGATTGCAGAAATTATTACTCTGCTAATTATTTTCTCAGTTAATCTTTTAATTTAGTCTTTAAAAATGGCATTCACAAATCCCCAAATCCAAGGTAATATCTGCCTCGTGTCTGGGGTTTGGAATGTTGGTCAGAAAAGATATTCTGCTCGCTAGCAGAACTGGAACCAGTTAAATTTTGCCAGATTTATATTCTTATTTTTTGTTGATCGCCTAATTAATTTATCCACCAATTTGTTTCACTCATAGTCTCTGTTGAATGGATATGTCCATGAAGACTACACAGTGAGAAGTGAGTTACTAAAGCACGAAAGCAACAAATAGTGAAAATGTGAATAGTTGGACTGTGTGTACCTGCTGTAATTGCACTTGACTTTTGGGGCTTCATTTATAAAACGGACTTATTATCAATGTTGATCTCAAGTATGACTACACCACTGTGTATAAAAAGTGATTTATAAAAGCCTTACTTTGACATGGAAATTTTCTTTTTTTCTTTTTTTTTACATGTTAATTTTGGGCTGTTTTTTAGCCTATATTTGATAAGACAGCTTTAGACACAGGTCGGAATAGAAGCCATGGACGCTCCTGAGGACTCCCAGCTTTTGTACACGGGGCGTGCGCTCTGCCAACTGAGCGACCAGGGCACCTGATGTGGAAATGAGCTTATCTCGAAGCAAAGTCTTTTTTTTTTTTTTTTTTTGGATCTTGATTTTCCTGCTGGTTATGAGGGGGTATTGGGATGCCTGTGGTGAATGCTGCATTAACTTTATGAACAATGTGATAGGAATTTCATGTTTGGCTTTGTTTTTCCACAAAATGATACGTGCTGTCTGGCTTCAATCTCCTCTACCCTTGCCGTGATCTCTTCCTCCAGAAATTTTCCTTTTTCTGTTTTGGCCCATGGCTATTCCTGTCGAAAGCCTGCTGCTGCATTACATAAGGATAAATCCCTGATTGTAAGGCAGGTGCTGTCAATTTTAAGTTAATTTAGAGAATTTGAGATTTATAGATCACAGGTGCATGAGTTAAAAATGGACTTCGGATTACAGGCAAATCAGATCTGTTTCTCAAACTGACGGACAGACTGTCCGCGCTGTTAGTTTCAAGTATCAGATCATATTTGTGTGTCCAGATATCACCACCTGAGTAACGATCTGAGCGTCAGTAACCATGTACGCTGGTGAAACAGCCTTCTAACGGAGAAGCATGAAAAATGGAGATCAGTAATTTCGCCTGCCAAACAATCGCACATCATGGAGCAGAACTCGTGTCAGAGAAACTCAGCCATGGCGGAGGCTGGTATGTTCAGCCGCTCTGATGAACTACTGTCACTATGGATTTGACGTCATTGCTGTGTGTTGCGTCGCAGTGATGAAAAAGATACTTTGGAATCTGATTTGAGCGGCCAGAGCATCCGGATGGAGATACATCTGTAGATTTGCAAATACGGCATTTCATGTGTTTTATTGCCCAGACCTTCTAAAATCCATCTGGATACACTCTTTTTGGTATACCAAAAAAGAGACTTGGCCTTCGAACCTACTCTCGGATCTGAGAGAGACATTGAGGACCGAAGACTCACTGATCGGGTTGCTGTTGGTTATTTGAAGATCTCAACAGCCCTATGAATTACACACTGTGAAACCAAACTGAAATGATTTAGATTTGTTTTAGAAATAATTTTTTAGTGTGTGACATCTTTCAGAACAGAAGTTCAACTTCTAGGGGATTAAAAGCAAATGCCTCCAAGAGTAATGTGTAGTAAAACAGCAGAGTGTGAGATGAAGTGCTGGAGTGTGTGTAGGGGGTTGTGTATGTTTAAATTAATGTGCCCTCTGGGGATAAAACACATATTGAGTTTCTAGGGTCGACCTGGACCATTAAATGCTTGACACTGTGGTATGATATGCAGCCAGACACAAACACTCAGTCACTGGGACAGATTAGTCTTCAACAACATATCTGTAAATGTCTGTGCAACAAGTTTATATTACGTCACTTCCAGAATCACTGGATTCTCTCATCTTTTCATTCCACCCACCTTGCCAAGTAAACAACTACGTCTTTAAACTCCACAGCCTCTGTTTTGTAACACAGGCTTTCTGGATGTTTTTTTTTTTTTTCCTGTTTTTGTGGTCTGATTCCAAGCTTAGATACCTAAGTGATGACACCCGAACTCAGGGGTCTGCAGCCTTAACGATAGAAAGAGCCATTTTTGGCCCCAAAAACAAAAAAAATCTGCTGGAACTGCAACTATTAAATTTCCCTCTTTTCCCTGAAGACTTTTGTTTTTATTTAATTTGGTGAGTTTATGGACACTCAGGAAGACTAGCCACCGCCAAAAACGAAAAAAATTAGAGGAAAAGGCCATAGATGTAGACTATGACACACATCTTAGTTGACAAAATATTAAAACTTTCTCTTTAATTTTCTGTGCTGGCTCCATATTTTTACAGTTGGAGAATGCAGAATTCACTTTACACTGGAAGAAAAATTCATTGAGACGACTCAAAATTTCAAGGCAACATACTGAGGAGATTCTTGAGTTTTGAGCCCAACTTTTGAAATAAACCTTAAAAAGTTTTACCGACCCATAATCTTTAGTTGAAATGATTTACTTTATATCACTCACTTTCACTTCAATGCACTGACTCTGTAATTTTTTTAAAGATATTTTGATTTAATTTTATCTAAAGAAGAAAAGTTAATTATCTCAACAAAAAAAATAGTAGTTGGTAAAAGTTTTTCAAAACTTTAGTATTTGAATTCAGCTCCAAAATCCATTGAAATGCGTTGCCTTTAAAATTTGAGTTTTCTCAACCTTTTCGTTTTTATAATGTAGATCGACAAAGATGATAAATTAATAAAATTAAAATGTAAAGAAAAAAGGTTTTTCATTTTCATATAATTCTTTGCCAAAGCCACAGGGAGCCACTGGAGAGGGGCTTAAGAGCCTCATGCAGCTGTAGAGCCACAGGTTGCAGACCCCTGACCTGACTGCATCATTTTATTTATAGAACACTGAAAAGGCGAATTATATATTTCCTCCCTTGGCACACTAGGGATGTTCCTGATGACTAATTTCGTAATTTCCTGGTCAGTCTAACATAGATTTAAGTACAGACTAGTCGACTATTCTACAAGTGAGCAATTGTCCTGTATGGGCAGCACACCCTTATTATTTATTTAGTTTATTTAATTTATATCAAAGATATATGATCAGATGTATCAAACAACTATTTGTACACTGTTGCTACAATGTTCCATTTATGTGCCTTTGTTAAGGCTGAAAAAAAAAAGCCCTGATCAAAGTGCAGAGTTGCAGCTGACTCTGAAGTGATGTCAGAGTCTCCCAGCAGCACATGAACACCCCGCCCCCGCCCCCGCCTCCCTTCACACGCTCACAGCTTGTGGTGGTCGACCACAACAAATATATTCTCAGGCCGCTCTCAAATACTGCTATTGTGTTTCTAAGCAGGCACGGTTTGAACTGGGATTTAATGACGCTCAGAGTGTTGCAGACAACTCAACTCCATCTTACACAAGTTTTAGTGGCAGTGTGTTAGCGGAAAAAGACTTTTTATTGAGTAGTGTTCAGAAGCACTCAGATGCAACCTTGCTGTGTTATTCATGACACTCATGAAAAGGCTGTTAACGCAGCGTGAAGTGAGAAAAAAGCTTTGAAGGCCGTACAGAATGGTGTATATTAACGGTGGATAGGACTGTTAATGAGTGACTTTGGCTCTGTACCAGGACAAAAATAAGGCACATCGGCTTGAAAGCAGGGAAATGGCTTTCCTAATTGAATCGAATAAATGGCAACTGTAACCTGGTCTCAGCTGAGGTCTGAAGATACTGACAACATTTTCTTTCTTCCCTCTTTGGCAATCTGGGCTAGTTATTCATTATATTTAGATACACAGTGTAGGGAGGTCTTCTATATGTACAGTATGATTCATATTATTGGCATGCGTAAACAGCAAGTGTTATCTTAATGAGCTCTGCAGCGAGGTGCTGATGCAGGAGGTGTAATCACTGTGGCGTATGTTTGGTGTGTGAAAGTTCTCAACATAAAGATAAACAGAACTCTCCCTGTGCAGCCAGTACACGGGATCAGGTGCTAATCAGTCACAGGAACATCTCAGGCAAAAATATCAACATAAACCACAGCACAAAGAATCAAAGAACATGTCGAAATGACATTCATCAAATGATTTTTAACATTTCCTGTTCATTTGGTTGTATAACAGTATGAAGTTACATTACATGCAAATTCTGTAATTCTTATAACTCTTGATGACTATTGCTGTGTTTTTTGATTAATTTAATTTTGTGTAAAAATGACTGTGATAATAAGGTCATTATTGTTAAATTAACTCCAACAGGGTGATGTGGTTGTTGTTGTTTTTTTTCAATAATGACCTGCTGGCTGTGCATTATGCTGCTTATTACACGGTTACTTACCAAATAAAATAATAATTTGACACAAAATATTAATTTTAAAATGATTTTATTGCTCCTGTGTACATAGCATCAGTCTGTTCTTCATAGCAGCTGTCTGCTGTACAGAAATAACAGATCTTAGACTGCTGTAGCTGACCAATCAGAATCAAGTATTTAACAAAGCCATGTAATAGTATATTTATCATACCTGTGGGCGCTCATCTGATTCTGTTGAGCGAACCTGAAGAAGCCAGGGGCGAAATGTGTTGTTAGCTCCAAATAAAATCACAGTGAAGCCAGTTCAGTGTTCGGTGGTTTACTTGGCACTGCTCATTTTACAAGAGACCACAAACAGCATTGAACTGCTACATATGGAACCTACTGAAGGAGCATTATAGGACCACTGAGAACGATTTAGTGGCATCTTGTGGTGAGCTTGCAGATTGCAAACATCTTTCCCTCCCCTTCCAAGTGTGTGGGAGAACCTATGGTAGCTGCAAGCATTGGTTTGGTTTGGTTTGGTTTGTCAGTTCTGGGCTACTGTAGAAACACTGCAGTGAAAGGTTGCAGACTTCAGCAGAGATTCATGGCATGTCTGTCATGGCATGACTGTATCTGTTTTGTCATACCTTCCTAACATTTCACCGGGGTAGATGGTATATGATGGTATTTGTGTAAAAAATACAAACAACCTAGCAAGAACTGAGCTGCTGGTGATAGAAGTCACTGTAGCATGTACATGTAGCCTCCAACCCTGTGTGCCTTGATAACACATTAACGTACTTGGAAAATTGTTGCTGGATTTAAATACTTATGGCTCATAGAATAATGAATGAATAGGAAATAATGAACCATTGCTGCAGCACATAGCAACACATCAAGTACGGTAAACGGAGATCATTTGCAAATGATGGATGCCGACTGGTAATTGAATAAAATCATGTGGCTAATAAACTGCTTTTGCAGTTGGAAAAAGTCACCTCAAGATAAAATTATATGTGGTGTATTTTCATGACTCCATAACTAGTCATTAATTGGTTAGCAAGGAGATCTGTAGAGCAGAAATGACAAGCCATGTATTTCTTGTCTACCTTTTCTACCATAATACTGCCCAAGTCTAGCATGACTCATGTCTTATTTTTGAAAGAAGCTGCATCAAGCTGTCAGACACAGAAACAGCATAAAGAATCTGGTGAATTTTCAAAATGAAAGACCCCGTGCAGACTCAACAAGGGTCGACAAAAGAGGCAAAAAAAAGAAACTATTGAACTATGCTACATAGTAGAAGCACAACAATCAAGGAAAACTGACCAAATGAACAAAATCTCAGCAAGTCAACAAAATCTGATGGGCAAAACACTCAACTTCTGAAATGCTCCTGGTGGGGCATGAAGCTTTGTGGAGAACAGGTCAAAATAAATGTGATGTGTCCAGTGGATTCAAGGCGAAGAGAGAAATGGGAAGATTTTGGATAATGGAGATTACAACTTGTGACAAACACTGCCATTTTTAAAATTCTCAGGTTGTTGCTATGGTGTGACCACATTAAAAAAAAACTGACTTTATACTCCACACAACGTGTAAAACATATATTCTCTGATTTCACTGCAAAAACATGGATCATAGCTTTGTGGATGTATAATCACAAGGTAGAGCGTAATACTCATTAACTCCACAGCACATTCACCTCCAGACTGTGGAGGGCGAACAGTTAATGATACCCTTTTCTCTGTCTTTTTTTTCTTTTTTTCATTTGTGCTTTAGAAAAAGCCTGTGCTGTGATTAACCCACACATCTCTGCTTTCACTGTAAATGAACACCTTCGGTTTATTTGTTCCAGTAACAGTGGTGTCACTGGTGAACACACCGTATGAATCAAATGCAAATCTCTGATCTCTATAATATTATGGGCTGCTGGATAAGGCTGGGTCACTAGCTGCCCTGTCTGACAACAAACACACAAACGCCAGTGAGTAAATAACAAGATAAGGTCGTACTGTATATCTAAAGAGCTGAGTTTATCATTTGTGAATATATGACTAGATGAGAGGAAGCACGTCTCTCCGTTTTCTTCCTTCACTGGTTTCCACCACACAAAAGCTTCTGCAACAATATTCACCTCTGTCTTGAAATAATTACCTCTTTACCATTTTGTTTCTTTGCTGCCTCAGCTACATGCTGCAGTTTCAACAACTTTGAGTTTCACCTCTGTCCACTGCAGAAGGTGACAACATGGGGAGAGGGACAAACTGTATTTCAGATGTATTGCTCATTCTCCTTTCTATACTACTGTTGCAGTGTCCATCCACAACATGCCTGCTTGGAACTGATCACTTGGCCTCTGATACATAATAACAATAATCTGTAATGTTAGTTTAAATGACTTTCATTCCATTAATCTCATCCCTCACTGCTACAGAGCAGCTGTTCGCCTGTTTAATCAAAATTTATTAATATTGACCATGTCCAAATTGCACCAAATCTGGCACTGCACTTCCTGAGGTCCCCAGTAACACACGTGCCAAGTTTGAAGTAGACCAGATAAGGAATCCTCAAGCCTCAGCCACTCCCAAGTGCGGGGGTCTGTAACTACATGCAGGTCTTTATTGCAGGATTTAAATTTTCGTTTCTCATTCTTGTAGGTCTATGAAAAAGTTGCAACAACTCAAAATTTCAAGGCAACATACTGCAATAGATTTCTGAGCCCAACTCAAACTCCTACATTTTGAAAAAGTTTTACCAACTACTGATCTGATTTGTTGAGATAATTTATTTTTCCTCTTTAGATAAACTTAAATCTTTTGAGTTTAACAAATCCAAAAAGTGAGTGATGGTTAAAACTTTAATATTTTCAATTAAAACCATCTAATTTTCAGGCACCAAAATAAATCAGGTTCACAGCTCAATGTGAGTTTTTGAGTTTCTAAAACTGAAAGATTTAAGTTTATCTAAAGAAGAAAAGTTCATTATTTCAATTAAAGATTACAGGTCAACAAAACTCTTTAAAGTTTATTTCAAAACATAAAAGCTTGAGTTTGGCTAAAGACTCAAATCTATTGCAGTATGTTGCCTTGACAACTGGAGCTGTTTTAGTGTAAAGTGATTGTGATTTTGATTTGAAAATTTGTAGCCTGTACACACCAAGTTTTAAAAAAGTTTTATATTTTCGTCAACTAAAATGTGTGTCATAGCTTATGTCTATGGTTCAGTGCCTTTTCCTCTAAGTTTTGACAGTGACTGGTCATCTTGTGTCTTCAGGGAAAAGAGAGGATTTAATAGTTGCTGCTCCAAAAAGATTTTCTTTTTTTGTTGGCCAAAAATGGCTCTTTTGATCATAAAGGTTGCAGACCCCTGCCCAAGTGGAACATTAGCCTATGAATGAGACTTGAGTTGCAAGTCAGCAACTCTTCCACAACACGCTCCTGTAGATGTTTCACAATGAAAGCCTAAGAAATGAAGGGTTTTGTCCACTGAAACACTAAAGGACTTTTTATTTGAAACAGATTCAGGAAGTGTTGGGTTTTTGCGTAATGCAGTCACTTATACAGGGCAAATGAGGGCAGATCACAACAAGACTTCATAGTTTTACTGGATCACTGTACTGATGACTACATTATAATTAATATTGTGTAATTGGTTTCAATGTTATTGTTAAGCCCTGCCTATTAAAACCTTCTAGAGATCTGAATCTAGATTGTAGGTGTTTTCTCACATGTTGTTCCTTAGTTACTGTGTTCATAAGATATGAAATGAATGTTCCGTACCATACAGGTGTGTGTATTACAATACATCATCCAGTAATAAATGAGAGCTCACCAAAAGCTGTGCTGCGGTTCGTCAGTCCTGAGTAGGCGTTGCCGCTGGGGGAGGAGGTGGCTGGGGACGACAGGGGGCTGTAGGAGGCCGGGTCAGTCTGGTAGCTGTGGCCAGAACCGATGCCAAATGGACTGGACTGGGCTTTACTGGACTGGAGAGCACAGATAATGGTTACATATGCAGCATCAGGGTTATAACTGTACAGTCAACAACACACTCATGTTAGTTTTAATCCAAGTTTCCTGAAGACAAACTATAATTACTTATTTATGCCTTCATAAGACATGAAATGAGAAAAAAAAGTACTTTCAAGTTTGAACAATCTTTGTAATTAAGTTAAATGAGTTAATATCCATTCTTAGACCCATGAAAAATGATGTGACAGTCTGACACATTAACACGTCAGATTACAAAATGAAACGCTTTGCTGTTTGACAAATGTGCTCTGCCAAATGAGCTTAATGCAGCTACTATATTCATATAACATTATTTTCTAACAGGTGGTCAGCTGCAGAAAACGCCTGCCAACAATGTAAACCTGCAATACTTGTAGTATGTTGAACAACTTCATTTGCAGACTGATGCGGGGTCATCATGAAACACATTAAACCAACACTTTAATAGAATATGAAACACACAAAGGAATTCAAAAGAGTAATAAAAAAGTCAACCACTCATGTATATCCATTCACATATCAGCCAATAGGGTATGATAGGTTGGACACCTGGTCATGTGGCTTCAGGCCAATTGCTGTCCCAGACTAACAGATACAAGAAGTGAGTCCAATAAGGGACATGAGTGACACCGTGATTGGTCCACACAATAAGGAAGTGCAGTCAAGGGGAGGTAGCAGGTTTATACCTAAAAAACTTTAACTCAAAATGTGTCTATTTAATATGGTATACTTAAATAAAACCTTAATGTACAGACTTTTATACAAGGTTATTATATACAGTATAGAGAGAGTAGGAAGATACATTGCAGAAGAAAAACAAAACTGGAACAAAATATCCATAATAAAAACACTACACAACCTCATAAATGAGGGATATTTAGAGGCCTCTATAAAAACTCATTGATTAATCTGTTAGTCTGAGACAATGATTGGCTCGAGGCCGCATGACCACATGCCCAACCTAACTTCAAATTTTTAAAAAAATCTTTTTGAATTCCTTTGTCTGTTTTATATCCTTTTAAAGAGTTGGTTTTTAATGCGTTTCATGATGAAGGTCAGAGCTGAAACACATTGTTGGCTGGACTACAAGTGTTGCAGGAGTTTTGCCTCTTCGAGCCTCCGTTGGCCCGTAGTGCTGTTTATCCATCTAGATAGTTTTGGATATCAGCTGTAGAGATGTCTCTCCAGTATTATGGGACTAAATGCAACTCAGGTTGTGGTGCTCAAAGCACCAAACAAATATGTTAAGAAATAACCACTTTAGTGGGGAAGTATTTGTTTATCATTTACAAAAACATGTAAGTTTTGGGTTATTGTTTAGATCACGGTTGTGTTGAGAAAATTTACAGCAAAAGCAGCTTGAAATGTTCATAGGGATGAACCTTTTTGATAATTTCAGTACTTAATTTACAGATATGGTTGCTGCTATTCAAGACATAATATTCCAACAACCTACAGACTGATGTTTCTTTAATTTCCTGCTGTAATTCAGGCACCAGCTGTTGCAAAGACATCAGACCAAAATACATCCTGGGGGCTTGATTTTTATGATTCAAAAACAACCTGATAAATTTGTGTTGAGCCTTCTCCCTTTCTTCCAAAACAACTCAGTGTTTTCCAGAATAGTCTGGGCTTTTCCAATATTGGGCAACTGCACTGCAGCATTTTCAGGTTAACCTGGATTTTCCAGGACACATGTAACCCTTGTAGGATGTTAGTTATTAATGTCTGCTGTGTTTAGAGGTGGTGAAAACATTCAGCCTTCCTGTCCACTCATGTCATCTGGCTCCAGTTTTTGTGAAGCATTCAGAGGTTACTGAACAACAAAGAATTCAGTCCGGTGGATGACCTGACAAGTGCAGCAGTGTGTGTGGAAGACAGATGAGCCAGTTAAGAAACATATGCTCAGCACATTCTCTTAGCAAGACTGTGGAACACACACTCAAACACACACACACACACACACAAAACATGAAAAATAAGAAAGGTCCATCAGTTAACGGCCACCAGAGGAGCAGACA
This sequence comes from Lutjanus campechanus, assembly GCA_027495735.1. Taxonomy (NCBI): domain Eukaryota; kingdom Metazoa; phylum Chordata; class Actinopteri; order Lutjaniformes; family Lutjanidae; genus Lutjanus; species Lutjanus campechanus. Next base: position 14,126 of record JAJHUR010088323.1, on the reverse strand, counting down.
AAATGAGTCTGGTACGTGGTTACCATGGAGATTGGTGACTTGTGTGTTACCTGTCCAGAGAAAGGGGGTCGGTTGCCTGACCATGCCACCTGGCCTGGGTTGAGCTGTCTGGTGATCTGAGCTAGATTCTGATTGGAGGAGCCTGACGGCTGGATGTCGTTCACGCCGGGGACGTGGATCACAGAGGAACTGTTTGCACAAACAAAAAGAAACAATTGTGAAATATGAGCATTACAGGCCACAACACACATCACTGACACAAATCACTGACACGTACCTGAAGCTTTTGCCAGAGTGTCCCTGCTGGAAAGGGGAGCTCTGTGAGTAGAGCTGCTGTCCTCCAGCTGTAGAGGAGGGAACCATCATCTTCTTATCTCCCGCTACACACACACAAACGCAAAAAAACAAAACAAAAAAAAACATGGATCATGAACAGCATTGTAGAAAGAACAGAGAGAAGACAGACACCAGTGAATGTCAGGTTCTATCTATGTGGTGCATGTTGATGTCTCAGTGTGAGTCTTACAGCCAGAGATGCTGGTGTACATCTCAGCAAAGCGGGGGTCTCTTTCCTGGGAGAACAGGGCTTCTGTCTTGTCGATGTTCTTCCCTGCCTCATGGACTCCACTGCTGACGCTGGCCACGGGCACCTGGGGGTGGGAGGGTGACATGGTTGGAGCAGGGCTAAAATTTTTACATAATTATTATTATTCTGATTGAAAAACATGTTAAAATGACTATAGTGTCTTTTTTTGTTGTTTGTTTTTTTTCTTCAGGGATCTGTATCAAAAGAAGATGTTCGTTTTTAATTCTGTAGAATCAAACGTGTAGGACAGGACATGTCTGCTTCATGGCATTCATTAACTTAAAAAGTTTTTTGACACACATTTTGCCTTTAACAAATATTGCACCTGCGATTTCAAAATTGCAGAGAGCCATATTGCGATTTCAATAAAATGTCAATTACTTGTGCAGCCCTAGTGGGGCTGCAGCCTCCATTTTTATTTCTGATCGATGGTCATGAAGTGTTTCTAAAACCAAGGGTTACCTGGGAAAGATCGTAGGCGGTCAGTCCGTCTCTCTGGTGAACCTCCAGCTCCGCCTGCTGCTGCTGCTGTAGCTGCCTGTAAAACACAACACACCATATACAGCATCAGCACAATGCAAACACATGCAGTGAGTCACTGGATACATTTTCAATTTAAAAATAAAACGACTGATATGATAAATAAATATTTAATACAATAATATATGGAATTGCTGTAGATGATAATAGGTTAAAGAAGAAGAAGGATAAGTATAGTGAGAAGAACATCATGCACACGTTCGACATTTGTGTAGAATATGATTAAACTAGTTACGAGATACAAATGTACACCAGTATTTTTCATGTCTGCTTCAGTTGGAGACGTTTGCGGCACTTTTCAGATAAATTTATTCAGATGACCTTCCAGAACTGCAGGTCAGGTTTGGAACAAGTTAAAAGAGCTACATTGTTGCTCTTTTGTTTTGGTCTTGTCTGTGTTCCTGCTGACTTATTACAAACAAACCAAGAGCTATAAACATGACGTGACATCGCCTGACATGCGGCTCATTGATTGGACAGTTTTGGTGATGTCAGCCTGCATCATCAGCGTTACATGGACCCACATGGGGAAATCAAACTGGGGGGACTGACCGAGACAGACAGCACTTTACTGAACCTGATGTGTTTACCTTCTCTGGTCCCAAGAAAGAGCTGAGTATGTGTATTATTATTGGAGACTGCAAATGAACTTTATATGACATAAATGATGTTGGACAGGTAGAAAAGGTGTTTTCACAGCCTTTTTGGTGATTTATGTCCCATTCAATATAAATCTCTAGTCTCAGAATGATCACTACTCTTTACTGATAATGACAATAATGTGACAGGAAAAAACCTGCAAAGACAATTCATTGCCTGGGGCCCTGCGCCTTGATTTCACTGGGCACGTCTCATAGGTGACGTGGTTTGTTCTGTCCTCCAAAGGACTTCATGCCCTACCAGGAGTGTTTCAGAAGTGTTTGTCTGCCTGATTTACCCTGATTGGGTCATTTTTCCTTGATTTGATTTTCCATGGGTAAGGCTATGTAGTTGCGTGGTTTTCTTTTCTGTTTGTTTTTATGACCTCTGAGTCTGCGCAGGGTCTTCTGTTTTGAAAACTGACTGGATTTTCTGGGCTGTTTCTGTGTCTGACTTCCTGTCAGACCCGATCTGCTGTGTGCAGCTTGACACAGCAGCTGTCAAAAATAGCTTCAGCACATATTCTCCGCGGAGTAGAGTAGAAAGCTGCTTATGGGACACGTGCTGCGACGCTTCTGGTGGAATCACAAGCATTTTCTGCAATGGCTGTGATAAACTCTAGCTGCCGCAGAGAGCGACGCAGCCATACGTGGATTCTAGCAGTTAGACTATAGATGGTTAGTAGCTGCTACATTGCATTGCAAAGGTTAACTACTGTAAATTAACTCAGGTGGCCAGCTACATCCTCTTCCTCCTTCCTTCCTTGATCAGATGGGATATGTAAACCCTCAAGCGAGTTCTGGGTCTGGGATGAACTGGGAGATCCCGGATCTCCTCCCAGCTGATTGTGTGTGGAATACCTCAACAGGGAGGCATCCTGACACCTGAATCAACTTGACTGGTTCCTGTCAGTATGAAGAAGCAGCTACCCTGAGCTCCTCTGGACGTCTAAGCGAGTGTTGTGTGACTATGTCTAAAGGCAAAGTATTTAAACCTGTTCCTCACAGAAATGCTCAAAAGAAGGGTGAAATCCCTGCCATCATGGACAGGGGTGATGAATCATAAATGGGGAAAGTGGCGCACATTTCCAGACAGTCTCACCTTGAAGGCGTACATGGTGTTGCACTCGTTTATTCACACACTGTAAAGTGACAGTACTTGTGCAAAGAACAAGGAACAAAAGTGAGAGCTTGAGAGAAATGTTCAAACCTTGACTAGTACTTAAACACCTTCACACACCTGGGTGTGCTTGGCAGGTTGTCGCCTTAAAAAAGTCGCAAAAATAGCTGAACACAGCCCGTAGAAAGGTGTAGGGGGAGGGAGTTTCATTTCTGTTTAACTATCAGACAAGCACTTTGTTTGAAGCACTCTGAGGCCACATGTCATGACCATAGATGGGGGCTGAAAGGTAGATCTACTAGTTAATTAAGAGCATCACTTTAATACTGAGCTCCCTCTTTACTACAGCAGTGTCTGCATTAATGTCAAGGCTGTACTGATCCACCTGTACATCTCACACTCCATTTGTTAGTGCTACATGGAATGAACCAGAGAATTCATTTGTTCTTTAAAAAAAAGGAAAAAAAAAATTGCTTAGATGGCTTGTTCTAAATGCAACGGACTGGAAGTACATTTACTGTGAAAGGCTTCAGGAGGGAGATACCCCGCTGCTGTAATAGCTTTGGATCACTTCACTTCAAGACCAAAATTGTCTGCATGAGGAGCTGAAGAGCTCTTAGCGCAGACTCTTCAATTTTATCAAAAAGCACAAAGTGGGCTATTTGTTTAGTTCAAAAAACAGAATGAGAGCATGCTATCCCTCTCTGTACTGTTCTGCCTTTTTTCTTGGTCTATTATTTTGTTCTACATGCAAGGAAAGTGAAAAAGTAAGGGTCCTTACATCACTATATTCTATGCTTTGCTTGGTGCCAGACTTTGGTGCCAGTTCTATTGAAGTCTATGGGAGATGCACGGAGAAGCACACTTAAATCCAGGGTGATGTAGGAGTTTGTTACCTTATCCCACTTATAAAAACAATCATTTGACACAAAATATACATTTTAAAAGCATTTTTTGGATTCAAAAAGTAGATGCATTGCTCATCCAGAGCCTATGATCAGAACTGCGTCTATAGCAACGGGTTCAAAGGGGCTCATCTTCTAAATAGGGTAAAAATGACCTCATCTGAATGCACCATAACAGACAGACCTTATAATGCTGTAATAAGATCTGCTTATTTAACAAAGCCATGTACATATAATAAAATTATGTGATGACCCTTTCTTCCTTTTTCATCTCCACGCCGGGAATTAATGATGGTATATACAAAATTTATTAATTGAATAATGGTACTTAATAATGGTATTTAGACCCATTTGACATCAAGCTTTATTAACCTACATACTGATAAGTTGCAGCCTCTGTCTGTTTGGGACAGACAGTGAATATATAGTAAGTCTAGCAAAACCATCAAAATTAGAAGCAGATCCGCAAAAACTGGAGAAATAAAGTATTTTTTTCCAAGATCTACACATTCTTGAATGCCTCCCAGGCTGATGGATGAAGTGAACTTGAAGAATTTGGGAGAGGGGGTGACCTGTGATACAGATGTTTGGGGTTCAATTTGGAAAAATCATCACAAAGTCTCTAAATCAGTGGAGAAGACGCTGTCACCACAGTCACCAGGGATCCTCTGCTGTGTCTGTTTAACTACACCTCTGAGCTCTTGGTCTTAACAAAATGAACAGTTATTAATCATTGGTTGTTACGACAGCCAAAAGACTCATCGCACTGCATTGGAAACGTGCGGATTTACTGGACGGTGATCGGTGGTTGAAGTGTGAACTCTGAAGAACGCTGCCACCAACCTTGTCGAGCTACATAAAGAGGAACATTCCAAGTGTTCCACAGTGATTGAACTGATCAAGAAAATCCTCCCCTTTCCTAGACTGGACTACAAGTCAACTGTGACTTGTCCTAACTTGTGACTTTGTTATCCCACAGTTTGCCTCTGTATGTCTAACATTACATAACCTAGGAGCTAGCACTGGTTTGTCTATGTAATGTGCATCTTTGTAGCTTTGTGAAAATAAAAATAACAATTTGAAAAAAACAAAAAACAAAAAACATTTCACACAACTGACTCTACTTTGCTGCTACACACCACAACAACAACAAAAAAGGATGGATTTATGATTATAGAGTTCAAACAACACCTCACACACTATTTCTCAAAAATAAAATATTAAGTATTCACATAAATATACTTAATATCACTGGGTAGGTCAGCTCCTTCAAAATATTGCAGGGGACTGAAGGGGAAGCAGGAGCAGAGAAGCCTTCACACACTCCTGTGTCACCACCACAACTCACTCTGATGCACGACGTCCAGTGGGACTGCAGAGTGCACGTAGGAGGACCCCCCTGCTTTAACCTGCATTTAGCCACGCATTCACCAGGAAGAAAGGACTTCCGCAATTTCGACAAACGGTGGTGAACTATTCTGATTCATAAACACAAAATGCCACTGGGCTGTGACAGACGACAAAAGCTTCACAGCTGTAAATGTTCCAGCATGATTTGTGATGCTTTTTTTGTGTCTTGTGAAGCATGAGGCTACGGAGAGGGTGAGACCGTGGGAGCACAAACCGCCGCTGTTTGTCTCACCCACACAGGTGTAATTACTTTAACATAATGCTCAAGCAGTTAAAAGCCAGTTCACTGACTGAAATAAAACTCCTACACCTCATCACAATTAAATGACGAGAGAGACAGGATGGAGTGTGGTCGAAAAGAGAACTTCAACATGGGGAGTAAAATAAAATAAAATATTCCATGTCTGTGTATTAGCACACAGGCGAGAATAGTCACACAGCAGCTATTTACACCCGGCCCGCTAGTTTAGCTATTTTCATACGAAATTAGTTAGTGTCTGAAAAGTCGGTATTTGGCAAAAAGTTTTATGTTTAGGCAACAAAACTAGTCTGTTAGGTTTAGGGAAGGGTCGTGGTTTGTCTCTGTAAATAGCCATTTAATAGCTACTTAAACAGTGGGTGCAAATAGCACCTGCCAAAAATGTTAGGGTTAGGGTTATTGATACTGTTATTGATTGATATTATTGATCAGCTGTCTTTGCTGCTTTCAAAATTGTGGTCCTAATTACATTACATGTTTATAAGCCCAGGCAGGTGTCTGGTTAAAAAGGTTCGTTTGTGAGCATGAATTTGTGCCCTCACATGACTTCATTTACTTCTATTAATTATTAATTTGAGTGCACAAACTTCTAATTCTAGAGCACAAATAACGTTTCTCCCCCTAACACCTTCCTCACTCTGTAGAAGTTTTAATACATCATTTATGTATGGAGGCCATATGTATGCAACAAAGTTTTTTTTTTTTTAATTTATGATGTTACCTGAAAGAGTGAAATATTAAATTCTGTGTAATTTTCAATACCATTCTACAGTGTGGTAAAAAGAATCTAAATTTCTTATTTTCCTCTCCTGCCAAAATAGGTCTAAGACCCATGCAATATGCAATAATGTATTAATAAAGCAACTCAATATTAAATATGGTGGCTGTACCACTGCTGCTAGCTGTGTATATGAATGTAGAATTTCGTCCAATATATAATTTGTCAAAAAGAAGTATGGACAGAGGACTATGCTGCCACAGAACAATATTACAGAGATTGATCCAGACATTCACCAGAGCAGAGTCCTCACATTCACCAGCGCAAAATCAGCTGGAAATCAGCCTCACTTTATGGTCACCAAGTTTGTGAGTCACAGCTGTGATGGCCTGTCATCAGCTGCTGCACAGAGATAAAATGGTAGATGCTCTGGACACATCGGCTTAACAGCTAGCTGCTAACCATTTCACTGATGGGACCGGCTTGGTGTATCGTTCCATAATGCAACCAGGTCGTACCACTTCTGACTGACAAGTGAGAAGAAAAAATTTAAAAGGCGACCGCATTCATTTTTGGTTGTTTTGTTTTTTTTGAGGTTTTTGTATCATTCTGTAGCTGCCCAGGAGTGTTTCTCATGTATACAAATCAGAATGTTCAAATTCAGGTTGAAATACATAGGTTTTTGGGTCAAAATGTTATTTTTCCAAGCTGTTCTAAAAACTTTTTTCCCCACATGACGTGACGTAGGTTTCTTCATCATGATGATGTTGCTGTAGAAACCCAAGAGACTGAAGGAGCAGCATGTAAAATATGGCCACTTGTCAAAGGTAACTCTAAGCAGGACAGGAGAGAGTGTATCACCAGAGTAACCACTAACTGCTGCTCACTGTACTGTCCATTATGACTCTCTTTGACCTTCCGGGCTGCCGTTAGCTCAGTTAGCTGTGTAGCTAAAGTTCCAAACATGACTGGAGTCTGGCCGGATCTGCAGCACGGAGCACCAGCGGAGTGTTTATGTTTACACTGCAGGAAACTGAACCAGGCTCAGCAGCCTCTGAGTGAACACGATCAAACCAGGACCAAACACAGTCTCTGAGACCAACAGGGACCAGCCTGACAACAGGGAGTACTGCACAGAGTAGATATACAACGACTCTGACTCCATGGATGGCAGGCGGGGAAAGGAAAGAGGTGAAGTGGAGAGAAATGAGAGGGAGGTTGGGCATCAGAGAGGCAGCAGGGAGCCACAATATTTTCACATCTGACGAGGCGGATTAAGGATTTATTAAGGATTTTATTAAGACTTTTTGGTGAGTTTTTGTTTTTTTTGTTTCTGTTGAGTTTTAAGTGTGTTTAACAGACACGCTTGTCTTAGTCCGGTTAAAGAGAGACACTCAAATTAGGAATTCTTCGGAATACTTTCTTTCTTGACATTTTTGTGAGTAAATTTTGTGTTTTGGACAATAACAGCTTCGAGCTTGTGAAAGTTGCAATATCCCTGCTCATGCACATCTCCCAGCTGAGACTACGAGAGGATCGAACTCAGCGCTGTATCCTACGTCACTGCTTTTTCTAACAGCTGAGTGGGCGTTTCCATTTGAACAACCCAGAATAGAACAGTGATGCAGTCACCCTATAAGCAGTCTATAAATCTTCTCTGACATACACTGATTGCAACAGTGATACAACTAAAATGCAGATGGTGTCAGAGCAGCAGAGACCAAACGACCGGTACTGTTTCACAAGCAGGAAGCTCTCTCTGGGCCTGCGGTGAATTCATTCGAGTTTAAAATCAATTTACCCGTCAAATTAAGAAAAATACTGTAGATAAATTCAATCACATTTCTTACTGAGAGAGACCACATGGAAGGTCTGAATACATTCAGAGCAATTTTGGAAAATGCAAAACAAGATATTATAACTTTATCACAACAGATGTGATGAAACATCACACAATTCTGTTGTCATTTCTCAGCAATATTAATATAGAAACTTTTTGGTTGTTCAGCTGAGAAAATCTTTTTTTTTTTTAAGATAATTTTTTTGGCTTTTGCCTTTATTACTGATAGTGATAGCTGAAGAGATGACAGGAAGGTGGGCAGAGAGAGAGAGGGGATGACACGTAGCAAATGGGCCACAGACGGGAGTCGAACCGGCGGCCACTGCAGAGGAGGAGTCATGGGGCGCATGCTTTACCAACTGAGCTATAGGGGCGCCCCGAGAAAATCATTTTTTGATCACAACTTCAAAAAAGAGAAACTGAGTGATTACTGATTCCAAGAAATTATACTGTAGACAACATGGAGCTCCTTTGAGTCATGTGCATCATATTCAACAATGATGAAACAATAAACATGTTCATACCTCGTCACCAGTATCATTACCTCCTCGGTAAATGCACCATTTTTCCCACACAAATGATGAATAAATTCATCATTTTCCAAACATGCAGCACACAGATCCCCACTGTGCACACATCCAACATACAGTTCATTAATGCTCTATCTCAGCAGTATGAGAGACCTGCCCGCTGTGTTCCTACTCGAAAATAACATCAGTGTAGGCAGACGTGTACACAGAGGCGGCACACAGGTATTCATCATGCTGTGAGGAACTGGAGAAAACCATCTGCTTCTGAACTTTGTGCTCGTCTGATAAACGACATCCATTTATTCTACAGTGACCTCATCAATCTAACACATATTCTGTTAATACTCTGGGTGCCACTTCAGCCTGAGGGTGATGCTGGCAGTGATTCATGCCTGTAACACACACACACACACACACACACACGTGAGTCGTGACTAAAAGCTATTAGCTGTGTGTTTACATTGGTAATCTGATGATGAAAGCTGAGAGCACATGCAGGAGGAAGAGGACATGGAATGTTAGCAGGTGAAGACTGACGGACACGGACTGTAAATCTGACTCGTTACAGTCTGCAGTGTGGGTGTGTGATCCTCTGGATCCGTGTTGATCAGCGCCCTGATGAAGGCTGTGCCCGTTCACTCATGTATGCACAGTTTCCTTCCTTCACTGTTTACTGACTCAACAGTGACACCACTGCCCCCTACTGACTAACACCTCTGCAAGCCACTGACTGCACAGAAATCTACTGTACTGTCACAACAAATCATACATGCAGCTCACAGTTAAGACACCTGTGAGCTGAGAGACTGTTTGGGTTTTAACTCTCTCCAACAGGAGATGAGTATTAAAGATGGGTGGGGTTATAATTATATTAATAAAATAGACTTAATAAGTGATGAAATATAGAAATGAGAAACAAATTAAATTAATGTCAGATGAAAAATATAAATACCTGTCTCTGAATTAAACTAATAAGTAAGAATGAAATAAATAAATAAATAAATAAGCAATGAAATATACAGTGTATCTGAATAAATCAGCATCCACTGAAGCAGATAAATATGTTTATCATTAAAACTCCATTTCAACTCAATTCTATATCTTTTAATTAATTCTGGATATCTCTCTGAAGGCTGACTTTTTAAAAATCTATTTAGCTATTTATTATTTTCTCATGTGAAGAACTTTTAAAAATATATTTAAAATATAAATATATCTAAATAGCACTCAGCTTGTGGTGCTCAAAACCAGTGTCTCTTTCCAAAAGAGATCAAGGTAATCCACAGACCTTGTTGCAAACAGTTTCATGTAGGGACGACTTTTCTCTGCAGTAGAATCTACTGGAACTACTTCATTTTCTACTACGAGGAAAGTAGTTCCTACATGAAACTGCTCACAACAAGGTCTGTGGATTATCTTGAGTAACCAGGTCATGATTTTTGGAAAGAGACACTGGTGTTGAGTTTTTCAAATGTATTTCCAGCCCCCAAAGGTTGCTTGACAAGCAGGACCGATAACTGATTGGTTGTCCTGTTGCTCAGCAGAGACTCAGACAAAAGTCGGACAGAATCTGAGCTGGAAGTACAAGAAGGACAGAGAGGAGTCTGGACCAGAAATGGCTTCATGTGTATTGCAGATCTTTTAAAAGAGGCTGTGAAACATTTAGACAGAGGACCTGATGGTGATTCTCCCAGCTCATAATCAAGGGATCCTGTGGCAAGACAGGAGGCCCTAACACCAGCACCAGACAAAACTCAGGACCCCACTTGATTGTCTCGCTGATTGTCAACACATATGTCTCACGTAATATAACATTTATCCTCTGTTCTTGAAGCAGTGGAGTTGTGTGCCGCCTCTTTCCCATATGTCTATGTCAGAGCTGAGCTGTGGGGGTCCAACCTCCAGCATGGTACAAAAAAAAAAGAAGCAACTCAGCAATCTGTGATAATTTATCCACAAAACAAGAAGTCACTTTCCCAGTGAATCCCAAGGTATGCCTTTTGGGCAGCCTCTCAAAGTCCAGTCTTACACATAGTCACTCCATCAAGCTTACAGAAATCCTACTGCTCATTGCCAAAAAATGCACTGGAGTGAAATGAAAGTCAGATCTAATATTACCAGAAGGACTGTGTCTCTCTGAAGTGAACACTTGCATACCTCTGGAAAAGATAAGATTAATAAGATTTTTTTTTCTTCTTCCACGTATGGCAAACTTTTCTCAGCTACATGGAGAGTCTTCCGTCTCTCATGAGCTTGGTCTTTCTATCCAGGGGAGGAAATTAGCACCAGCCCCCAGCCAAATGCCGCTAATATATGACAGTGTCTGATTGATTTCAAACAGAATCGTGATTTACCAATTTTTTATGTGTTAGTGGCTGGTAGATGTTCACATTTTAAAAATGTAATTTATTTTTGAGATGCCTGTAGTGTACAGTAAGCGTGGGGTTTGTTTTCTATTTGAAAAATAAAATTAAATAAAAAAGAAGCAGCAGAGTTTACTGGGAGTGGGACTCCACACCTTTCATGTAACACCTTGTTAACAACATGGGAATCAATAAGAGTATGTAAATATTATCCCTGTTGCCTTGAACAGTCTGGGGACTCACAGTGCTTCTTTTCAATGGTCTGGATCTGGTAAATATTATTCCTGACTGGTAAGGCAGCGGAGTGTTGATACTGAGAACAGAGCGAGGTGAGAAAAGTGACTCGCTGACATCTCAGGTCCAAACAGAGCTGTTGAAACCCTCATTTCATACTGAAGGATGTACTTATTAGGGTTGAACTCATCTATACATCTGTCGAGAGCGGCATTCCATTAAAACGACACGTGTGTAGAAGTACAGATGACAGCGTAGTCACAACTGGTGCTGTTTGATTTAGAAAGCATTACCCTTGAACCGTCCTGCTTCCTGTCCCAAATCTGCAGATCCCAGAGATCAGTGGCTACTGAGATGATGTGGCAGACTTAACATATAACCATGGTGTGTTTAATGTGACAAAAACACTGGTCTAATGACTTTCTCAACATGTTTCACTTATACAAGGAGCAGTGATCATCTTGTGTATATTAAACCTTAAGTGACGTAATGTCCACATCTACAATCCTAAAGCTAAATAAATACATAAAGGGGTGTTGGTGAGTATGAAGAACTTACTTGACGTTGGTGTTGGTGCAGATGATGTACTCGATCTCATCAGAGTATGGGTTCTGGAAGGTGAAGCTGCTGGTTCTGATCAGCATCCACTCCCTGTTCTTCATCCGGAAACGATACATTACCGACAGAACCTGACCCTTCAACTTCACCACCTGCAGAGGGAGGAAAAACACTGATTAATATCACTGTTTGTAATATGTGAGGCTGAGTCCTGAGGAGGAAAGAGCAGCAGAGATTGAAACTCCTGTGACAACAGCTTTATGTATTTTTCATCCTAATATGATCTTCTTCAGATTTGCATTTGATAATTTCCAGCATGTTCACCTGAGAGTGAAACATTGAGTTAGCTGTGATAATCAAGTCTAAATTTTAGCAGAGCAGTCTTGAGGGTACATGAAGGCACTGCCAGCAAAGCTCAGTGAGCAGGAGAACCCAGATATCCTGGTCAATTATGGACTGCGACTAATGATAGTTTTCATTTTCAATCAATCTGTCAATCATTTTCTCGATTAATTGATTAGTTGTTTGGTCTATAACATGTCAGAAAATTGTGAAATATGTTGATCGGTGTTTCCTAGAGCCCAAGATGCCATCCTGAAATGTCTTGTTCTGTCCACAACTCAAAGATATTCTGCATACTGTCACAGAAGACTAAAGAAACCAGAAAATATTCACATTTTGACTTTTTTTCTTTAAAAATTTGTCAAATCGATAGTTGGCGATTAAATAGTTGATTAATAGTTGACTAACTAATTGATTAGCTGACTAATCACTGCAACTCTAGTCAATATCACATAGACTGAGGAATTTGTTACTTCATCTGACTACATTTACCATCAAAACTGATTCCTGTTAAAGAGTGTAATTAACAGCTGTTTGAGGACATTTTAATAACCCTGGAGCCTCATTACAGAAAAAATGACCAACTGCTTGTCTTATCCTAACTTCAGTTTCAATGATACAGTAAGACAAATCCTCTCTTCATATTTAAGAAGCAGTTCCTAAACTCTTGGTCATATTCTACCTCAGACCTCATATCTTATCCTAACTTAGGAAATCCTAACCAGAGCTGTAAACTCGATTCTGTCTCACTTCATTTGTTACTGATTAGCTGAATATTTAATGAACAAGAAAAGATGGGCGTTCAGTTTTAGCTTTAAATACCCCTTCCAGTGAAAATCATGTTTTTAACCTTGTTGACATGTCCATGTGGTGTTTTTCATGTGTTACAAAACATATCAGGAGTGAAATAAGCAGTAAACACCATGTCTGAACATTTGTTGCTTTGAAACTGCAGTGAGCAAGGAGCAGTCTCAAAAACACAGATTCAGTCAGGCTGGGTATATGATGTCATAAACCTAAAGAACCAATTGTGTTAATCGAGTGGGTGGTGCTGTACATATAATTAGTGGCAATGCCCCGCCCACAGGAGAAGCCGGATGGAGCTAGTTGCTGTGATTAGCAAGCAAAACAGAGGAGAAACCAGGTGCAGCTACTTAGGGGCAGAGGTGGAGGTTGGGGGGTGTAGAGAGGGCAGGAACAGTTAGCATATTCATGAATCCTTGCATACTAAATGAAGGCAAGGTGTAGAGCGTTATGTAAGAGATTTTAACTGATTATGAAAAAACAAACAGCAGAAATAGTTTTTTACCTCTTGCAGAGCATTTTATAGTTAAAAGATGACTGGAGGTGAACTTTAGTGAGTCAGTGGCATTAATCGCGAGGATGGAGGAGAGGAAACCCCACCTTTTTGGGAGATTTTCCTCCAATTATCAGTCCAAGATACAGATTTGAATCAGATCTGTCAAATTCAAAATGAATCGTTTTGCCAGTCAATGTATATCAATTAATACATGGTGTGGGAAACTCATCGAACAGTTTGAGCAGCCTTTCAAACATAATAGTTTGGTGTTGATGTTGTTCCCCATTTTCATTGTCTTTACCACACAGACTTCAAAACAATGGGGCTGACACTTTTTTATAATTGTGCCATCCTAACTTAGGACTCCTAACCTCGGAAATTTTTCAGTTAGGACGCTTCTGTAATATCTAAATTCCTATCCTAAGACAGGATGTTTTCCTAAATGCGGTTAGGAAACAGGTCTCTGTAATACCAAAAATCCTAACTGTCATTCTAAACCGAGATAGGATTTCAAGACTTTCTGTGGTTTGTGTAATGAAGCCCCTGGTTTCTAAGTACACAGCAGTGATTCCTGCTGTATGATGTACTCTCTGGAGCAGTCTACTGCTACCAGTACTGTGCTCCTGATTTCCCTCCACTGAGCCAATCACTCTGCTGACTGTCAGGATAAGTAATGAAATCACTGCACTTCTAACCCAATGTGAAACAGATCTAAAACGACTTCAGAGGATGATCCCAGACAAGCTGTCTGTGAGGACTTTTCAGTACAGACGGGGCGGGGGG